>VIYQ01000691.1:0-35519 GCA_009928355.1 Chlorella sp. CH2018
ACTCTCCCACCCGAGCCAGCAAGACAGGAGAGCCACCTGCACACGCCTCATCAACGGCAGCTGGTACCTGGTGGACCTGCCTGGATACGGGTGGGTGAGGGAAGGAGCGCTGTGTGGAGGAATTGCGGTTGCGTGGCAGTGCGCAGGCAGACTGCGCCATGTTGACACGTGCTTGTGAGCGAGCCGGGCAGCAAGCATCTTTGCACCCCGCAGCACCCAGCCCACCCAACCTCACCCTGCCCTGGCATGCCACAGCTACGCGCGCACCAGCAAGGGCAACGTGGTGGAGTGGAACCGATTCACGCGCGAGTACTTTGCGGAGCGGGAGACCCTCGTCACGTGAGAGCACGCACGTGTCTGTGGCATGGGCATGTGGACGGGGCTGGGCCTAAGGCTGGGCGCGGCAGCCATGCCCAGCTGGGAATGGCAGCAATGCTCAGCAGGCAGCGCATGGCGGTGCTTTCACAGCATTGCATGGAGGTTGGCGGTCTGTTGTCGATGCTGGGAGCAGCAGGAGGGGACAGCGCCGCTCACCTTCCCCACCCCTCGTGTGTTCGCAGCGTGCTGCTGCTGGTGGACGCTTCCATCCCACCCATGCCACTGGACATCTCCTGCGCCGCCTGGTTCGCCGAGGCAGAGGTGGGTTTGTGAGGGGCGGCTTCAGTAGGGTGAGATATAGCAGACGAGGCGGGCAGTGTTGATGCGCTGAACTCAGCCGCGCGGGCTCCGTGCCGATGGCGGCAAAGGGCGGCGGTCAGGTAGAGCACGGAGCCGGCAGTTCTGTGTTGTTCGCCGTACAGCAGGTGTTGTTCAGCTTCTGCGGTTGTCCGCAGCAATCTGGCCCCATTGCCGTTTTGTCCAGCCTTGTCTGCCTGGGTTGCCTCCCTCCTGTACCCGCTGACCCTGCGGCACAAGCCCCCACCCCCTTTCAGATCCCCTTCACCGTGGTCTTCACCAAGCTGGACAAGCGCAAGAAGGGCAGCCCACCGGCAGAGGAGAACATTGCGGCGTTTGAAGCAGCGGTGGCGGACGCGTGAGCGCTGTGCTGGTGCCCAGCAGTGCAGCTGAAACGTGCATGCCGGCGGTGGAACACTGCAGTCGAGCATGCCTGCCTACAGGCTGCGCCGCAAAACGTGTTGTCCCACCCCCTGCCCGCCTGGTACACCTCTGCAGGTGCGGCTACACCCCGCCCACCATCCTGACGTCGTCCAAGAGCGGGCAGGGGCGCAGCGAGCTGCTGGCCCACGTGGCGCAGCTGCGCGAATTCTTCACCAAACAGAACCACAGCACGCTGGCGTGAGCAGCAGCGGCTCAGCGGTGCGGCAGCTGCGGTTGAAGCTGGAGGCGGGGCGGCAGCGGCTCAGCCTCAGGCCATCTGGGGCTAGCAGCTGGGTGCGGGCCGGATGGAGAGTTGAATTCCGCCCTGCACTTGGGTCTGCACCCAACCCAGGCACAGCATGCTGCTGCCGCTGCTGCGCCTGTGTGTAGATGGCTCAACCCATTGCCTTCCCAAAAATGTTGTTGTTGAGGCCTTTGCAGCGTACGCGCCGCGCGCGTGGACTGTGAGGCCGGGAGAGCTTCAGGTCAGGGGGATGAGGTGCTGGTACGACTGCGGGCCAGGGGGGCAGGAGAAGGTGGGCAACCAGGCAGGTTTGGACGCTGCAGGCTGGTGCCCCCTCACCCAGCCATGTGCCCTGTCCACCCAGCCCGGTTTGAGCCTCGGCACCCTGGAATGAAGGCCCAGTATCGCGGGCGGTGGTGCAGTCTCGCGGGCAGTGGCACCACCGCATGTGGCTGCTCATGGCAGCGGGTATGCGCGAAGATCGCGGCCCATCTCGCCCTGTCCGCGCCTCTGCGGATGCTGCGGTTTGCGCTGCCGGCACCCGTGCCCTTTAAAGGCCCGCAGGGTGGGCCAGGTCAGCGCGGGTTACCAAACACCCCCCGGGAGCGGCCCATGCCGCCTTGTTCGCGTTCCGAAACCAACCAAAGACCGCACTGGAGCAGGCGGGCGCCCGCCCCAGTGTCCGCGGGTGCGACGGCCCTCTACGGCCCGCTGGCTCCCCAGCAGCGCGGTGCAGACACCCAGCACACCCAGCAGTCGGACGCCGTTGCGCAGCAGCTGGGTCTCGAGCTGCAGGCCCCGCTACGCCGCGCCCGCGGGGGCAGCAGCGCGGGCAGCGCTCGCCAGGCCGTCCCACACCGTGCAGCCTGACCGGCGTGGACCTGGCAGGCTAGAGGGGGCGCGCCAGGCGGACCGCGGCACAGGCACAGGGTCCCGCCGCCAGGTACACCGCCGCCGGCCGTGGGCTCGCCGCAAGCCCTCTGCACCCTGCCATCCTACTGCTTGGAAGCCGCCCCCTTGCCTCCACGTGCTGCTTGTGTGCCACCCTGCACATTCACGCTCCCTGAACCGCCCGCCGGCTCACACCGCTCTGCACCGTCCCTCCCGACCCCCCCTACTTGGCAGCGGGACGGCTGGCGGCATGGAGAGCGGCACGCAGCCGGGCAGCCGCGAGGTGCCCACGCTTCCAGTCTGCCAGATTTGCGGCCTGGACCTGTCCAATGCCCGCACCTTCTTTAGGGTGAGCTGGCCATTGTGTACCCAGTCCCGCAGCTGCCGCTGGCACCTGGTGCCCCTTCGCTGGCACCACCATTTCCTGCAGCTTGCAGCAGCAGCCTGGGCCCTCCCTTGCTTGACTGGCGCCATCCAGCCGTTGCCGCATTCCCTGCTGCTGGGTAAGGCTGAAATACCTGCTCACGCTGGCCCCCCTGCCGCAGCGATACCGCATTTGCGAGGCGCACGCCGCGGAGAAGGAGCAAGTGGTCGACGGCGTGCTGCAGCGCTTCTGCCAGCAGGTGGGACCTGCTGAGCCTGAGCGCGGCAGCACAGCGTGCTGCAGGCGATGCATGGGTGACAGCCGATGCATGGGTGACAGTCCGCCTCTGCGTGTGCTGTCGCAGCCGAAGTTACGAGCTGAATCCTGCCCAAGTGACGTGCTAACCTCCGCCTCACTGTCCCATCCTTTCCCGCCCTCCCGTCGCCCCGCCTCGCAGTGCGGTCGCTTCCACACGCTCGATGCCTTTGATGCTGACCAGAAGAGCTGTAGAGAGGAGCTTGCGCGGCATGCAGCGCGGCGGCGCGACCTGCGCCGCCGCCGCAAGGCCTCCCAAGGCCTGGGCGGTTCTGCGGGAGCCAGCGGAGCAGCGCCCAGCAGCAGTGGGCAGGGCGGCCCAGCGGACCTGACAGACCTGCTGGCAGCGGCGGCGCAGGTGGGCCACGATGGGCAGCACTCGAGGCATCACCACCATGCGCGCAGCCGCCGGCGCAGCGGAGATCCATACCGCCGCGTCATGGTGACCGGGCGGCAGGGCATGTTTGCCCCCGGCGCAGCAGCCTCGCCTTGGGCTGCAGCCTCAGTGGCCGGCCAGTCGCCGCCGGAGCTCAGTGCGGCAGCGGCTCTGGCGGCAGCAGCAGGCGCGCAGACGCTGCCGCTGCAGCGCTCGGCGCCGGCGGGGCAGCAAACCGCTGGCTGGTCGGCCAGTGATGCGCAGGCGCTGCTCAACACGCTGTCTGCCGGCATGAAGCCGGCCGCCAGCAGCGGCTTGATAAGCAGCACCACAGCGGCGCACCTGGATGTGCCCAACCTGGCAGCTCTCAGCGCGGCACTAGCAGGCCAGGCCGGCAGCCTGCCGGCTGGCCTTGGGCTGGGCCTGGGGGCGGCAGCGGCTGCCGCCCAGCAGGGCTCGGCCACCGCGGCGCCTGGCAACGCGGCTTCAGATGCGGTCAGCGGGTCTGGAGAGTACCAGGCAGGCCTGCCGCCGCTGCTGGGGATGCCGCCAGCCGGCAACTCCAGCGCAGCCTCAGCGATGGCTGGCCTGCTGCAGCAGCTGCTGCGGCCGCCGTCTGTTCAGATCCCCAGTGTGCGCTCAGTGCCGCTGCCAATGGTGCAGCAGGTGTCGCTGCTGCCCAGCGCGGCCACCGCGGCGCCGGCGCACAACCCGCAGCTGTCGGCGCCGGTGCCGGGCATGCATGGGCGCGACGGCGTGGCGCCAGCAAATGGCGGTCCGGTCTGCCAGGTCTGCCGCAGCAGCCTGGCTGACATGCTGCCCTTTTACAAGGTGAGGGAGCGGTGATGTGAGGCAGAGGGGTAGCTAGCATGGCGAGCTACTCGCGTGTCTCCGTTGTAGGCGGCTTCCTGCCGCTGGCGTCGAGGGGCTTGAGGGGTCCCTAGGAGTGTCTCCGCTGCTTGCTGGCCCTGGCATCTCAAGCCCTAATGTGAGGGCTGCAGACAGCCCTGCATGCATGTTGCCTTCCCTCCCCATGCTCACGGCCTCCCGTCGTTTCCCCTGCCCGCCTGCAGCGCTATCGCGTGTGTGCGGAGCACATGTCGGCTCGTGAGGTGCTTCGAGACGGCGTGCCCTCGCGCTTCTGCCAGCAGGTGTGCCGCGCATGTAGGATCTGCTGCTGTTGGTGCCTGCTGTTGACGAGTGGCTACGACAGGTGGCCGGGGCATGTCTAGCATCACATGCAAGCTTTCCACGCAGCAGCCACGCTGTGCAAATGGGCTCACTCTAATTGCAAGCGCCCTTCCCACCCCTCCCCCTGCAGTGCGGCCGCTTCCACCCGCTCGATGCCTTTGATGGCACGCAGCGCACGTGCCGCGAGGAGCTGGCGTGGCGGCGCTACCGGCGCACCCATGGCGGCAAGGATGCACATGGGGAGGGCCGCATCCGGCGCCACCACAAGCAGCAGCTGATGCAGAAGGCGGCTGCTGCCGCTGGGCAGCCCTCAAAGGAGGAGCAGCATAGCGGGCAGCGGTCGCTGGGCGAGCAGCAGCAGCAGCAGCAGCCTGAGCAGCTGCCGCAAGAGGCCCAGCAGGAGCAGCAGCGCAGCGGCGCCAGCCCTGCTGCCAAGGCAGATGAGCCCGGAAGCACGGAGGGGCTGGCTGAACAGTCATCCCTGCTGCTGAGCCGCCAACTGCTGCTGCTGCACGACATGGATGATGCGCCCACTCCTCGCATGGAGAGCCTGCCGGCAGCAAAGCGGGCGCGGCTAGAGGCTGCGCCTGGGGAGCGGCAGGAGGGGCATGGTGCGGCGGCAGCAACGACTGAGCCTGAGCAGCAGCAGCAGCAGCAACAGCAACAGCA
Organism: Chlorella sp. CH2018; assembly: GCA_009928355.1. Lineage (NCBI taxonomy): Eukaryota > Viridiplantae > Chlorophyta > Trebouxiophyceae > Chlorellales > Chlorellaceae > Chlorella > Chlorella sp. CH2018. The sequence continues at coordinate 5,149 of VIYQ01000691.1, forward strand.
GCAGCAGCAGCAGCAGCAGCAGTCGGTGAAGGATGAGCAAGTGGAGGACATGCAGCAGGATGTGCCGCAGGCAGGGGCTGAAGGCCAGCCTCGCGCAGCACTGCCAGGCGACGGGTCTGAGGAAGCAGGCCCGGCCCAGTTGCAGCCCCAGCCTGAGGCTGCCGCCGCTGCTGCAGCCAGCGCGCCTGCCCGGCAGCCGGAGCAGCAGGCGGCTGCAGCTGCCCCGCAGCCTTCGAAGCCACAGCTAGCCTCGCCACGCGCCGGTTCCCAGGGCGGCCTGGCACCACAGCAGCTGCTGCAGCAGCAGCTGGCTGAGGTGGCGCATAAGAGTGTGCCAAGCTCTCCGGGACCCCAAGGGCAGTCGCCCAGTGCGGCCGCGCAGCCTCGCAGCCCGGCAAGCGCCAGCCTGCCCAGCGCCGCTCAGTATCCCGGCCTTGCTGAGCTGGCTCAGCTGGCAACGCAAGCTCAGCAGTCAGCGGCTCCGCAGCCGCTGCTGTCAGCTTCGGCGCGCCAGCCGTCGGAAGCCCTGGCAGGCCTGCAGGGCAGTGGAAGCCTGCAGGGCAGTGGGAGCCTGCCGCCCGGCATTGCGCAGCTGATGCAGCTGACTCAGCAGGCCCAGCAGCCGTCTCTACCGCCGATGGCGGCACTGCTGGCCCAGCTGCAGCAGCCGGTGGCGCTGCAGCCGGAGCTGCCGCCGCTGTTTGCAGCAGCACTGCAGCAGGTGGAGGCGCAGCAGGCGGCGGCGGCACAGCAGGAGGCACAGCTGGCGCAGCAGCTGGCGGCTGCTGTGGCTCAGCTGGCATCGCAGCAGGCGCAGGCGGCGCAGCCGCCGCCATCCCTGCTGCAATCAGCCCTGCTCCAGCAGACGCTGGGTCAGGCGCAGAATCCACAGGCCAGCCTGCTGCAGCAGGTGTTGGGGCAGGCAGCCAACCCACAAGCCAGTCTGCTGCAGGCGCTGGGGGCACAGGCTCCGCAGCCGGCCCTGCTGCAGCAGCTGTTTGCGGCAGCGCAGCCCCAGGCAGCACAGCCGACAGTGTCACCGCTGCAGCAAGCGCTCGAGGCGCTCACGGGGGCAGGTCGGCAGCCGCCGCTGCTGCCGCAGGCGCAGGCGCAGGCAGACGCAGGGCCGTTCGGCCTGCCGATGCGGCTGGGCCAGGTGCCCTCGTCCCAGCAGGCCCAGGCACCGCGGGCAGGTGGCTCCGAAGCGACAGATCTCCTGCTGCAGTTCAGCCAGCTGGCGCCCGAACAGCAGGCGGCCCTTCTGGCGCTGGCGCGTGGCCAGGGCGCACCGCTGTTTGGCGGGCGCTGAGCCTGCACTGTGGCAGCGCCGCTCAATACAAACTCGCTGAAACACAAACACAAACCTGTGCTCGCTGCACACACCTCAGTTCTTGCCTAGGACCTTCGCCTCCCGTCCGTAAGCTCTCGCCTTGCCCACTCATTTTTTCCTACACCCTAAGCAGCTGCCCACGTTCATCTGTTCCAGCGCGTGGCCGTCACTGCAGCCACCCTTTTTCTCTCCCTTTCTATGTGGTGTCTCTCCACCCCCTGCTTTCACCCCACCCGATACCGCAACGCCCCCACCTCTCTCTCCAACAACAGCCCCCGCATTGACCATAACCTTTGCCTTGTTGCCACCGCTCTCCCTCGATCTGACTCTCATAACCCGCTGCACGCACGTATCGCCTGCAAATACCACCACCCCTGCCCTTGCGTACTGATGTTACGAGTTGCTTTGCGTTCTGTCGAATTTTGATTAAAATGCTGTAAAGAGCAGTCTGACATGCCACGGTGCAGCCACAACGGCCGCCTATTTGCGCAGGCCCAGCCAGCTGCCAAATCGTGTGCCGCCGCCGCTGCCGCTGCGCCGCATGCCTGGATCTCCAGGGCTTGCCCGCTCCAGTGCTGCTGGCCCACTACCAGCGCTATCCATACTGCCCTGCCGTGACAGGTTGCGCACAGTGGGGTGCTGCGGCGGCAGCCCTGCCGCCCTGCTGGCAGGCGGCGCAGCATCTGCCGCGGGCGCTGCTGCCGCGGGCCCTGCCGCTGCTACTCCCGCTGCAGCTGCCCTGCGTGCTGCCTGTGCCGACTCCAGCTGGGCAGACAGCTCCTGGTATTTGGCCCGCAGGAAAGCCAGCTCCTCCTGCTGCTCGTGGCACAGCTGCTGCTGCGCCACCAGCTTGGTGCACGTCTCCTGTGGGGATGGATGGTTGGTCGTGTGAGGCATGGAGGGTGAGGGTGGGCGATGCAGGGAAGAGCATGCTCCCGCCACATCATCGCCCACAGAGGGTATGCATGCGCACGCAAGATGAGGGGGAACGCAACGCTGCAACCCAGGATGCATGCAAAAGTTGCACGCCGCTGCGAAGCATACCAACAGTTCATTGACCAGCCCACCCAGCCCACCTGCAGCGCTGCCTTGATATCGGCCTCAGCGCCGTCGCTGACCGCCAACTGGCGCGACAGCTCTTCCGCCTGTCCCCGCCACCGCGCCGCCTCGCGCTGCTGCTGCAGCAGGGCCTCTGAGAAGGCCGCTGCCTGCTGCGTCACCTGTGCTGCTGCTGCATCCGCCAGCGCCTGCGCTTCGCGCCGCGCCTCACGCTCAGCGTGCAGCTGCCGCCGCAGGTCTGCAACCACCACAGCCTGTGCCTGCTCCGCCGCTGCTGCCGCTGCATCCGCCTGCTGCACCGCCAGGGCTGCTGCGGAGGCTGCAGATGTCTGCTGTCCCACCAGCTGCTGAGCGAGCGCGGCTGCCTGCACCTCGGCATGCTGCCACTGTGCCTGCAGGGCGGCACAGCGGTCGGCAGCTGCTGTCGACACATCGTTCAGCTGCTGCGCATGCGCTGCTGCCTGCTGCTCGTGGGAGGCTGCTGCTGCTGCCAGGCGGGCCCGCAACGCAGCTGCCTGCTCCCGCTGCTGCGCCAGTGCACTTGCTAGCTGACGCTTGGCCAGGGTGGTGGCCTCCAGCTGGCTCCGCAGGAGCGCCACCTCACCCATCAACGCATTGCCGGCCCCCAGGTCGGCAACAGTGCTCAGCAGGCTGCCATCGCTGCCAGATGCCGCGGCTGCGGCGACAGCCTCGCTGCGCTCCAGAGACAGCAGCTCCAGCTGCTCTCTGAGTGCCGCCCCCCGCTGCTCCGCCTCCCACCGCTGCGCCTCTGCCGCCTCCGCCTGCTGCTGCAGCGCCTGCTGCTCCCGCACAGCAGCCTGCAGCGCGGACAAGGCCTGGGCTTGCCGTGCCTGCGCCGCCGCCTGCCGCTCCTCAGCCGCAGCTGCCGCCCCACGCAGCAGCTGCGTCTGCTCCAGGTATGCTGCTGCGCTCGACTCTGCAACCGCAAGCGACTCTCGGAGCTCCCTCGCCTCCTGCTGCAGCCGGAACACCTGCTGCTGCAGCGCCTGCTGGTGCAGCTGCGGCCCCAGGCTGCGAGGACCGCAGGCATCGCTGCTGCTGTGCCCTGCAGCAGGACCGGGGGCGGCCTCCTGCTGCTGCTGCTGCTGCGAGGCGGCAGGCGGCTGGGCTGGTGCATCGGCTGGGCTGCCACCAGGTGTGATGCGTGCCCCGCCTGCACCGCCGCCGCTCACGCTGCTGGCTGGGGCATTGCCATCGGTGCTGCCCGCCTCTGCTGCGCCGCCGCTCGGCGGGTGATCTGGCGTGAGTGGGAAGGCCAGCAGGCGCGCTAGCTGGGCAGCTGGACTGCCCGCTTCGCCTGCAGCCTCTGCATCCTCGTTGCCAGGCTCGTAGGCGGCATTGATGTGCAGCTGCTGCATGCCGCGCTGCTTCCCCTGCCGTCGCTTTGCTGCGCTGGCCCGGCCGCCGCCGCTGGCAGCGCCAGTTGGCTCGGTTGCAGCGCCTGCTGCCTGAGCATCCGGTCCTCTGCTGCCGGCTGTAGCTGCGGGCGGGTAGGCCATCGGCTTGCCTGCCTCTGGACTGCTCAGCATGACGCTGCCACTGCTGCCGGGCCGCTCGGGGTCTGCGCCATTCGCTGCCGCCGCTGCCGCCACCGCGGCTGCGATGCTCAGGGAGCTGCTGTCGCTGAGCTCTGGCCCGCTGTCGGCCTCCTCATCCTCCTCTGCGTTGGCGCCCAGCCAGCCTGCCGGCTGCCAGCGCTGCTGCAGCTGCGCCTGTTCCGCTTCCTGCTCCGCCTGCTGCTCCGCCTGCTGCTCCGCCCCCGGCTGCGTCTCTTGCCACGATGGCACTTCCGGCAGCGGTGTCAGCTGGAAGAACTCGGCCCCCGCACTGCCTGCAGCTGGTCCAGCGCCGCTGGAAGCTGCCGCCAGCCACTCGGCGCCCGCGCCGCCGCAGTCGGACAGCAGGTCGCGCGTCTGCAAGAGCTGCGGCCCGCCGCCTTGCGGCGGCGCCGCTGGCGGCGGGAGCGGCGCCCCGCCGGCCGAGGCGCTGTCGCTGGGCGGGGCGCCGGTCCCCGCATCGGAGATGCTCATTTGCGGCGGTCTGCGTGGGCAGGAAGCGCCAGGGAGCAGGGCAGGGAAAGGCAACATGAGATGGAGGCCCTGAGCGTGCCGCAGGCGCATAGATGAGCCCCGGTAGCATGCCGCTGCACATGGCAGCGCGCACCGGCTGCGGGGACGCCGAAATCTGGGTCTGGGAAGCGCGGCGCCCTCTGTGCCGCCCTGCGCGCCTTCCCCGCTGCACAGGCTGTTGGCCGGGGTCGCAGATCATGCAATGGGCGCCTCTGGGGCCTGCTGCCCGCCCCTGCGGCGTGTGCGGCGCTGCATTGTCCGACTGCACCAAAACGCTGGACTTGCACGCTATTTCGGGCATTACACGCCCACAGAGCGCGATGCCGCCACCCATAGTGGACGTGCATCACCGCCTGGAGGCCCTGGTGGTGCGGGCCTGCGCCAAGCAGCAGACCGGGGCCTCCTTGGACCCATCCCTCCTCTCTGACATCAAGGCGCTGTGTCGGCAGAGCGATGACAACGTGCAGATGGCCTGGGAGGCTGCTTGGGGCCAGCTGCGGGCGCCGCACGCCCAGGTGCGCCGCTGCCGCTGCCCGCCTGCGTGCCCTGTTCCGGCCTCGTTCAGCTGCCTGACCAGCCAGTCACCTGCTCACACTGCCCCACTTGACCTGCAGAGCCGGCTGCTGGCGTTGCTGCTCTGCGAGCAGCTGTTCCAGCGCTCTCATGCCTTCCGTCGCGCGCTGCTGGGCCGCCTCTCGCAGGTGCGGCCCGCAACCGGCCTGCCAGTGGCCTGGAGTGCTTAGCCCTGCTGCTGGGCTGCTGCCCGGCTGCCTCTGCATGCAACCTCATCGTATCCTCCTTCCTTCTCCGCCAACCCCAGTTTCTGGAGGCAGTGGTCGGCTTCCGCGCCGACCGCCCGCTGCCGCCGCCGGCGCACACCGCGGCCTCGCTGCGGGAGAAGGGGCTGGAGCTGCTGGAGCTGTGGGATCGCGACTGGGGCGCTAAGTACAAGCAGGCGGGTCGCTGTTGCCTCGCTTGTCCTCTGTGTGTACCTGCTGCTTCCCTGGCCAGCGCCGGTCCGGCCGTGCGGTCCGGCAGGGAGAGGAGTGGGCGCTGTTGCATTGCGGGAGTTCGGCCCTGCGAAGGCTGGCCGCCTCCAGGTCGGCTGCCGGCCTCTCCTGGCCCTGCAACCCTGGATCACGGCTCCGCTGCGCCTCAACTGTCCGCCCTGCAGCTGCCGATGGCGGTGCGCTACCTCCGGGATACGCTGCAGTACCGCTTCCCAGAGTTGGCCCCTCGGGCAGCGGCAGCGGCAGCAGAGCGTGCAGCCCGCGAGGAGCGGCAGCGAGCCGCGCTGCGCCAGCGCCTGGGGACGCTGCTGGGGAGCAGCGGGGAGTGGCGGGAGGGCGCTGCGGCTGCACGGCAGCTGCTGCGGGAGATGGACGAGTGCTTTGCGATTTTGGAGGAGCAGCGGGCGGCCCAGCAAGCGGCACAACAAGTGGCCCAGCAGCAGCAGCAGCAGCAAGATGGGCTGCAGTGGGAGGATGTTGCGGCGGATGAGGAGCCGGCAGCTGCGGAGCCAGCCGGCGAGGGGCTGGCAGCATATGATGCGGGGGACGGAGCAGCAGTGGATGGGGAGGCGGTGGCAGATGGAGCGGCGGCAGCAGGCGGTGCTGCTGCTGCTGAGACAGAGGCGGTGACGGAGACGCTGGCTGGGCTGTACCGCCAGCTCACCAACCGCACGCTGCCGCAGCTGCAGGTGGGGCTGGGAGGCGGGTGGGGCTTTTGGGCATACGGGTCAGCTGAGGGCCGAGGTCCATGCAGGTGGTGGGAGGAGCACTTGGATGCTTGACAGCTGTGCTCCGCCTTCTCTTGCTGCATGCCTGCGCTATAGCGCATGCAGTCAGAGGCCATGTCTGCCTGTGGACACCCTTTCTTCCCTTCCCTGTCCTGCTGCTTAGGATTGGCTGTCGGTGCTGGGCAGGGCGGAGCCTGAAGGGCCTGCCCAGGAAGTGGAGCAGCAGCGCGTGCTGCGGGCAGCCACCGAGCTGCGCGGCCGGCTGGCTGCCGCCAAGGAGCGCTGCGATGCCATGGCCCTCGACTTGCAAGCGCTGCTGCTGCGCAGGCAGCGGCGGGAGGCGGCCTCAGCAGCTGACGGGCAGCGGAGCGGCAGCCGGCAGCGCAACAGCCGGCCGCAGAATGGCGGCAGGCAGGATGGGGAGCAGGCCGATGCAGTTGAGGTGGCCATCCATGAGCTGTTTGGAGACAGCGACAGTGACGTTGAGCCCACCAACGGCAACCGACGCACCGACCAGCGGCCGCAGAACACGGCCACTGGGCCTGCAGGCGGGCGGCAGCAGCATGGCCGGGCGCAGGCGGCGCAGCGGCAGCGACCGCGGCAGGGGCGGCCAGCGGATGATAATTTCGAGTCACCTTACCTACGCATCGTCGACCCAACCGTGGTGCAGCGGCGGCCTGGACCTCAGCTGAGCGACCCTCAGCAGCAGCAGCAGCAGCAGCAGCGCACCGCAGCGGCAGCAGGGGTGCAGCGCCAGCGCAGCAGCAGCCTGCCTGAGGAGGTGCGGAGGAAGCTGGCTGCACAGGTGCGCTGGGGATGCAGCAGGGGGCTTGCTGTGCGTAGAGGTTCAAGCTGGCTGATCAGCGCTGCGCTGCAAGTGTACTGCCGCTGTGTGGGCACCTCGTGCGCGCCATTCCGCCTCCCAACTTTGCTTGCCTGCTGCAGGCGCCTGTGCTGCCCACCGGTCCGCACACTTTGTTCTGGGATTCCAAGTCAGGTGGGGCAGGGTGGGCTTGTCACAACAATTGTCGCAACAAGTGCACCTGGTGCAGGCACCGTGCCTTGGCGGTGCGTGAGTTCACAGCATATCTAGCTCATCGTGTGTTGCTATGCATTGGAACCAGTTTAAGCACAGGTGCTGTGCCCCACCTCTGCACGCGCAGTGCCCACCTTTGTGAGCGGCCACGGCCTCGAGGTGTCCAACCACTGGGGGCCGGTGGACGTTCACCAAGGCGAGCCGGCTGTGTGGTTGCTGCCATTGCACATTGCTAGCGCCACGGCACGCTGCCACTGCTGCACCACCCAGCCGTGCAATGCCGCGCTTCATGCGCCCCCTTGGCCCCCACGTGCATCTCAGATGCAGCCCTCTTGCCCTTCCAATCTCCCGTGCAGAGCTGCCTCCGAAGCGAGTGGACGAGCTGTTCATGCTGCCCATGCCTGCCAGCCGACTGCCTTCAGCAGGACAAGGTGGCCAGGCAGCTCGGCGGCCGGGCCAGCAGCAGGCTGAGCGGGAGAGGGAGCGGCAGCGGCAGCAGCGCGAGGCCCAGCGCGCAGCGGAGCAGCAGCAGCACCAACAGCAGCAGCTGCAGGATGAGGCAAGCACATCTGTGGCCGCCCAGCTGGCGCCGTGGCCCAGCCAGCAGGGCGCGGCGGCGGCAGCAGGCGGGCAGGATGGGCGAGCTGCCAAGCGGGCGCGGCGAGCGGAGGAGCGAGCCTACAACGAGGCAGTGATTGGAGGGGCCCTGTCTGACGAGCTGCTAGCCCGCCAGCTGGCGGATGCCGATACGGCAGCTGCGCAGGCGTCAGGGCAGCAGGGCGACCGGCGGCGGGGGCGGCAGCCAAAGAAGATCAGCGTCAAGTGAGCGGGGGTTGGGTGTGGTTGGGGGCAGCGTGCTGGCTAGTGCTAGTGAGTGAGTTGCGAGAGTGTGGAGTTCTGGAAGATGTAAGTTGCCGTTCATTGCAAATCCTGGCCGCTAACTCTGCACGTTCCACCGCACTCTGGTGTGCAGGAGCCGCCTGGCACAGAAGCTGCTGCGGGGCGGCGTGGTGGCGGCGGCGGTCCGGGAGCAGCAGCGGGAGGAGGGGGAGATGCGGCGAGAGAAGTTCAACAACCGCTGGTAGCTGCATTGCATGAACACGTTGCACTGCATACCATGTAAAGGACTCTATGGCTGACTGCCTCCACGGCAGGAGGGAGTGCAAGTGCGGTGCTGACGTGCCGCCAGGCGGCGGCGGCAGGGCGGGACTCGCAGGCCGATCGGTGGCTCGGCGCTCACTTGCAAGCAATTATGACGCACCCACACGCCTCTGCAGCGCACGCGGCGCCGCTGAGGCTTGTGGGTGCGCGGGTTTGAACCCTGGCTCCGGAGGCTTGCTGGTCAAGGTCTGGGCAGCGGGGCTCGCGAACAGAACGAATTTCGCTCCCCAGCGTGGCGCCCGATCCCCTTCGCCCGCCGCCGCTGCCGCTGCCGCCGCCGCCGCTGCCCTGTGGTCGCTACGAACATGCACCCCCTCCCTGCCTCCCATGCCTGCCAGCGTCCATGACCTCTGCCCCGCCACCGTGGGCCTGCGAGGATGAGCGGTTGCTGGCCAGCATCTACCGCTTCACGCACACAGGCTGCAGCAGCCTGCAGGATAGCGGCTCAATTGAGTGCTTCCTGCAGCTCTGGCGCCGCCTGCTGGAGCGGCTGGTAGGCCAAGGGGGCATGCAGCAGCGGTACGAGGACAGATCTGATATGTGCTGCTGCATGTGGAGTGGAGCGTTTTGGTCTGCACACACCTGCACTGTCGCTGCGCCGCCCCTGCCGCAGCAAGACGATGAGCGGGAGAAGAAGCCAGCGGCGCAGCGCCTGTGGCCCGGCCTCGCGCCTGCCGATCTGGAGCGCCTGCAGCGGGCGGTGGACGGCTTAGCCTCTGCCTGCACCTTTGGCGATTATGGCTGCCTGCTGGTGCTGCTGCAGCCGGGGCAGCCTGACATTGGCCCGGTGCCGGGCAGCCTGGCGGTGATGCTGGTGGGGCTGGACAGCTGGCGCTTTGATGTGCACAGGTGAGCGGTCAGAGGGCTGCAGCTGATGCAGATGTGCCTGCAGACAGCCATGAGCGAATGCAAGTGCAGCCCTGCTGGATACCCAAAGTGGCAGTTGAGGCGTTGCGCAGCCAGGCAGCAGACCCTTCATGCTGCACAACGCCCTTCCTGCTTGCAGCACCGACGACGGCGGCATCCAGCACACAGCCACCTGCGAGGGCAGCTTTGTGCTGTGCCTTGGGCAGGTGGAATCCAGCCAGCTGAGCTCCTTCAAGCGCAACCTTGAGTCAGTTATGGCAGCTGTAGCGGAGCGCAAGGGTGATGCCCGGTCTGCAGCTGTCGGGCGCCAGGGGCACCAAAAGACTCCAGCCATGGTGGCAGCCGCTGTGCGGCAGGCCCTGGCACAGACCCGCAGCGACGCCGTTGCAGCAGCCGGTGGGCAGCAGGCAGCCAAGGTGCAGGAGTGTGTGCCGCAAGGCGGCTTCACAGATGTGGGGCTGCACACTGGCGGCGTGCCGAGGGACACCGCCTGGCCCCTTGTGCGCGAGGCTGTGCAGGTGGGTGGGCAGCTGCCTGGGAACGATCTTTGGAGGGAGCTGGGGTCGCAATGCAGTTGTAGTTGTAGTAAGAGTGAATTGCTGGGGCCGAGTTTGAATAGCCAGGTTGACGCTGTGAACCACCAACTGAGCCCCAGCTTGCTCTTTTGATTGCCCCACCAGCTCCCTGCCGCCCGCTCCTTTGCCGGCAGGCCATGCTGAGCCACGCCCCCGCCTGCTGCGGCTGCGCCACGCCTGACCTGTTTCAGCTGGCAGAGGCACATCTCCACCTGTGGCTCATGCAGAGGCAGGTGGCCCTGCTGCAGCCCGACAGCGCCACCGCCCGTGTGGTCAATGCAGCCATGCTGATGCTGGGTACGGTGGCCAGCAGGGCAGCAGAGCTGGCACAGCGCGGCCACAGCGTGCAGCATCTCGAGGCAGCCTGTACTGCGTCCCGAGCAGCGATTGAGGCAGCCCAGGCGGCTCGTGTGCAGGCAGCCGCCAAGGCAGACTGCCTGCCGCCGCTGGGTGGCAGCAACAACCCGTGCAGTCCGGGCAGCTGGCGGCTGCCTTGCGGCACTGTGCCGCCACTCAGCCCGCCAGAGAGTGACAATGGCGGGCGGGGGGCAGCTGAGAAGCGCCAGGGGCGCAACCTGGGCTCGCTGCCACTGCCGGCAGAGGCTCCCAACGGCCAGCAGCCCTCCTTTGCCGACCTGCTAGCCGTGCTGCGCTCGGCGCAGCTGCAGGGGGCGGGCGAACTGAAGGCGCTGCATGCGCTGTGCCTGGTGGAGCGAGCGCTGTTTGGCTGGGCGGCAGCTGGCTTGCAAGCGGCGGCTGGCTTGGGGCAGCAGGAGGTTGACGCTTTGGTGGAGGTTGTGGAGGCGTACCGAGCAGGTGAGGAGTTGGGCATGGCTCGCCGTGTGTCAGTTGGGTGCCTGTCAACTACCACTCCCTGATGCGTGTATGTGGCACGGCCATACTTCTGCATGATACGGCCGTTTCGCATGATCAGCCCTCCCTTCTGCACATCCCCTTGCAGTGCTGCACACCTTCCAGGCCAGCCCCTCCGCCGAGGCGCGCATGAAGGCAGACCTTTGCAGCCGCTGCCTGCTGGTGGCCTGGGTGGCGCTGTGCCTGGTGCACGCAGCCGCGGGGCGGCAGCACCCGCTGCTGCTGGAGTATGGCGTGGGGGTGAGCTGGCAGGACTTGCGGCACTTGGTGCTCACCGACAAGCAGGCTGAGGATGCAATGCTGGCAGTGGCAGCCTACCTGCGGCGGCACACCAAGCCCGGCAAGGCGGTGTTCACCCTGGCTGATGGCGGAAAGGCCACTTTTGAGCTGGCGGCACGCTTCGCAGTGCAGAACCACAGCATGCAGAGGGTGTGGCAGGAGGAGCAGGTGGCAGCACAGCGGCGGGCAGACGGTCACTGGGCAGAGGTGCGGCGAAAGCAGGACAAAGCAGCCGAGCTGCGGGCGCTGCTGAAGCAGCAGCGGCAGGCGGAGAAGGAGGCTCGAGAGGCCGCGGATCAAGCTGGGGACGAGTTTAGGCAGGTACGCTGGAGCTGGGGTGTCTGGTGCGCATACCATGCGGCACTGTGCTTACTGCCGATGCTTGCGGCTGGAGCCGGCAAGCGCACCTGCTTGCCTGATGACGTACCTGCCTCAGCGCTTGCATAGCATTGCTCCGTGTCTGGCTAGCCTTGTTTGAGGAAGGCAATGAGCGGCGTTCCCTCTCACTGCGGTTTCTGTGTCCTGCCCCTAACCACAGGCGTCGCAGCGGCTGAACCGGGGGCACCCGGAGCGAGAAGCCAAGTATAAAGCACTCGTGACGGCCCGCAGTAAGAGTGCTGATGCAGCATCAGCAGCAGCCGACACGAACTGGGAGCTGCAGTCGGTGCTCGTGCCGCCAGCACCTGTCATCCAGCCGCTGCCCAAGGACGCAAGCACGGCGCACGCCTGGCTCTTCTTCCTCTACATGCCGCCCCTGCTCAGGTGCCTGCTGTTGTGCAGTTGTTTGTGGAGCACGTGCTGCGGCCCTCGGTGCACTGCCCCTGCATGCTGGCGGGAATCGGAGGGTTTTCACTTGCAGAGGCAAACCTCAGGCGGGACCTAGCTACAGCAGTCCCAGCGCCAGCTGCTGCAATCAGTCGATGCAATGACGCGTCTCATGCACCTTCGGACTGCACCCCTAACGCAGGCAGCTGGCCCGCCTGACGTTCCTGGCGCAGCAGCTGCTGCTGCCGCCAGCCACCGAGGCTGTGCGCACTGCCATCCGGCTGGCAGACCAGCCCAAGACTAGCCTTGTGGCACACTACAACAGCCACCAGGCCTCGACCTACCTGCCCGTCGTGCCTGGCCGCAGCGGCAGCGACGGCAGCCCAGCGCTGGTGCGGCTGCAGTCGGGCGGCGATGTGCCCACGCCTGACAAGGTGCGCTTGAGTCTTGCCATACGCACAAGGTGGATGGTGCCTGTCGCCAACCGTGCGCAAAGCGCATCACATGCCAGGCAATCACTCTGTGCACACGCCGCGGACCCATGCATCGCCCCAGCTGCTGCCCCTGTGCTGCAGGTGCGGCTGCCCACTGTGGACAACTACACCTCCCAGCAGCACGGCGTGTGGCATCCCGATGCCCTGCCACTGCGGCTCTGCTGGCGCGGCAGCGGCTCGCCAGCCGATGGCTCGCTGGCAGCTGTGGGCTGGTTTGACCCCTGGGCAGAGTTGCCGCCGCAGTTGGTGGTGGACGCCTTCACAGAAGCTCTGCCCAAAGATGCAGCTGCCTTGCAGTGGGCCATGCCCTGCTATGGCAGCTGCAGTGAGACGGCTCCCAGCCGCGGCAATCAGGCGATTGCCAGGCAGGATGAGAGGCCGCACTGGCTGTCCAAGCCGGCCTTCGTGGCATTCGGGTCGCTGCGGGCCTATGGCGTGCTGCAGGGCCGCCGCCTGGCTGCTGCGCTGCGTGAGCGGGCGCTGCCCTGGGGCCAGCCGGCAGTGGCAGCACTGGTGCGGCAGGCGCTGTACCATGTGGGGCCCCTCACAGATGAGGCAGCGCCGCAGCGGCTGTGGCGCACCGACTGGCGCGGCGGCGGGGAGGGCGGCATGCTGCCCACGCTGTGCGCTGAGCTGTCCAGCCTGGCTGGCGAGCTGGAGAACACGCCCAGGGAGCATGCAGCGGTGCTGCTGCTTGGCGAGATGGCAGCCTACCTGTCCGACTGGCACCCGCCGCTGCGCGACGTGGCACGCCGCTTTGCAGCCGCCGCCGCGCGCTGGGCGGAGGAGCTAGAGGGCTCAGCTGCAGAGCTGCCGCCCGAGCGTGCCCAAGCCCTCCGCGCCAAGCAGTGCCTGCTGCGCTGCACCGCGCTGCTGTGCCACGCTGCCGGCCAGCTCAGCGATGCGGATGCGGAGGGCCTGCTGGGGCTGGCAGTGCTTGTGCACCACGGCTCCATTTACGCTGCGGGCACTGAGCTGGAGGCAGAGCTGGACCAGCTGCAGGTGGGCTGAGGGTGTGTGGGGTCGAGACAGGTGCTGGTGTTCGCGTGTTGGTGGAAGTATGAGCTATCCAGTATGCAGCGCGCAGCCGGCAGGTACGCATCGCATGCCTGCAAGGCTCACCTCAAGCAAGGCGACCCAACGCTCCCCATGCCTTACTCACTTTTCTTGCCTTTGCGCCGCACCCTCACCTGCCTGCAGGTCCTGTGCCACGGGGCCCTGGCGCGGCGCATCGATGCGATCTTGGCAGCAGTTGCTCGGCGGCCTGCCATCCTCACATCTGCGCTGCGCCGCGTGCTGCAGCGCGCCCCTACCGACCTGCAATGGGGCCACCTCTGCTGGTGCAATGTGCAACCGCAGCAGCCATCCGCCAGCTTTGAGGCCAGCGGCAGCGACGGCTGCTTGTACAGCATCAACTGTCTGGATGGGACAGTGCTGGAAGATGGGGCGCCACCTGGCCGCCTGCCACGAGAGGTGCTGGACCACCCCCTGTATCGCCGCTGCTTTGGCAGCTGGTGAGTGTGGAGTGGAGTGATGGGGTCGCAGCTGCTGGGTGCATGTGGTTGCACAGCGTGCGGTGCTGCCGGCAACTGGCCGCAAAGGCGGCAGCAGAGACGCCAGCATGCACACACTGTACGTGCCGATGCAGCAACAGACACCTGCAGTACTTCAGCTCAAACCTGCCGCCCCTCCTGCCTCTCCCTACTCGCAGGGGATTCGAGGTCAGCCTAACTGCCGCCGGCGTGCGGCGCACCATTGCGCCCGTCCGCGGCTGCTTCTACGAGTTTTACCTGTCGGGACCAGACAGTGGCGAGCTGGTTGTGGCGGAAGTGGAGGCTGCCATTGGGCAGCGCATGCAGTTGCTCGACCCTGGCGCCGACTTGAGCGGCGGCAGCTGGGGCGCTGAGCTGCCTCGCCGTCTGCGAGAGCTGCACAGCCACTGGCTGGACAGGTGGGCCTGGAAGTGTATTCAGTTGGACAGATGGGCCTGGAAGTGTATTCAGTTGGACAGATGGGCTGGAGATGCTGAGGTGGGAGTGGGGGTGCGGAGGCATGAAATACCAGGTACTACGTTGTGAGGTGATGCCGCGATTAGTTAGTTTGACGCGTTTCCCTGCCGTCCCTAAGTATAGTGTGCCTCCCTGCACTCTCCCGAAACTGGCCACTGACAAAACCCTGTTGCGGGGCTGCAACCCGCCTTGTGTGCAGGGAGGCACGTACCATTGTGTTGCGCCCCGTGCACTTCCGCGACCATGAGGCAGCTTTCATTCTGCAGTGGCAGCCGCCGCCACCTCATCCGCTGCCTCCTCAGCAGCAGCCAGATGGAGCGCAGCCAGCAGATGCAGCGCAAGAGCCGCAGCCGGCGGCCGTCAGCTTTGTGTGCCGCCGCGTCCCTGCCCACCTGCCGCACCGCACCGACTGGCGGCGGCTGCTGGCAGAGTGTGGCAGCCAGCTCTCCGACCAGCTGGTGCTGCACAAGTCGGCGGTCACACAAGTGCTGACCAAGTTTGAGGACCGCGACTTCATCCACGCCTACGTCCCTGCTGGCTGCAGCAGCAGCGACGGTGGGACTAGCAGCGGCGGCGGCGCCAGCGCCAGCAAGAAGAGAAAACTCAGCAGCACAGGGGCATGCAGCAGCGGCGCCAGCGGCAGCGCAGGCAGCCCCGCAGTTGTCGCCGACGATGCCAGTAGCGCAGGCGCGCGGCAGATGCTGTTTGAGCTGCCTCGCTTTGGCCTGGAGTTTGAGCTGGCAGGCGGGCAGCTGCGGTCGCTGGACCATGCCGGCTTTGTACTGGCTCCCTGCCAGCAGCTGTGGCAGCCGGGGGCGCACGAGGAGGGCTGCGCCGGCAGCAGCGGAAAAGATGGCAGCAGCTGTAGCTGTGGCAGCAGCAGCAGCCCATCGTACACGCTACCCGACTTTTGGCAGTACCTTATCTTGCAGCCAGCGGAGGACGTACAGAGCGGCTGCGGTGACAGCGGCAGCAGCTGCGGCACGGCGGTGCAGCAGCGCACGCTGGTGCTCCTGCCGGTGGGGCGAGTGGTGCGGACCGAGGATGGTGTTGAAGTGGAGCACGGCTCAAACAGCGGCGATGCGCTGCAGGTGTGCAGGGGGGCTGGGGGCACACATGGGCAGTTGCTCCGCCTTGATGACCTGTCCCGGATTGGGCCATGGTGGTGGTAGCAGTAGCTCTGCGCAGCCATTTGCAGTAGCTCAGCGACACCCGTTCCCGCTCAGGTGGTTCACGCCGCTGGAATGCATGCCCCTGCGCTGCCACCCCACACCCACAGACGCACATTCTGGAGGTGCACCCGCGCTTTGGCCACCTGTGCGCTCGCTCCATCCCAGCCCGCCTGCAACTGGCAGCCCTGTATGCAGCAACCGGCTCGCTGCTGCCTGAGCCGCTCAGCCGGCTGACGGGCGCGCAGCAGGCAATGGCGCTCTTGCGGCAGTGCTGGGGCGTGCGGCCGCTGGCGGCAGAGGACGTGCAGCTGCTGCAGGATGCGGCGGTGCTGGGAGGTGAGTGGTTGCTGGGCTTGCAAGTGGCAGGGACGGGCAAGGGAGGGGGGCCTTCAGCTGTAGCCACACCGCAGCCGAAACAGTTGACACAGTGGGACGAGCTTGCAGCTTCCACAACGCAAGGCAGCAGGCGCAGCGCCGTTCCATGCTGTGCTGCGGCGTGACGCCTTCCAACACCTGCTAGCTCAGCACCATAGCGGCTAGACCACTCATCTTTTGCACAGCTCCCGACCCGTCTCCCCTCGCTCCACCCTGTCCTTGTCCCGCAGGAGCTCAAGCCGCAGGCCTGCGCCTGCTGGCCCACGAGCTGCTAACCAGCGCCGCCTTGCTCAACAGCCTGCACTTCCCTCCGCCGGCTGAGACACCCGACTGGTGCCTCATGCCAGAGCTCAATCCAGACTGGCTGGCTGCTTACAAAGCAGAGCGGCGGCGCTGCGGCGGCCTCAACCCCCGCCTCCTGCTCTCGGGCGAAGAAGAGCAGCGGGTGGCCGGGCTGGTGCGCTGTCCTGACCCGCCGCCGCTCTGGCGCCGGCTCGGGCTGTACCAGCCGATTGACGTGCCTGCCTGCCCTGTGCCGGCAGATGCTGTGCCATCGGCAGAGGCGGCGCTGCAGCAGCTGTTGCAGGCGGCAGGCTGCGACGACCCCAGCAGTGCAGCAACACTGCCGGCCTATCCGCTGCAAGTGGGTGGCAGCCCGGCAGGAGCGCCGCCCACGCCGCTGCAGCGCGCCATGCATGCTGAGCTGCAGGACAGCTGGGACAGCCACCACAGCACGCCGCTGGCTGAGGCGGTGCTGCCGGGTGCTCAAGCGGCCATCCTGGAGATGCAGGTGAGACGGGGCAGGGCAGGAGTCTGCAGCCGTGCCGCTTGCACCCATAACATGCGCTGACCAGCTGCCGCAACCTCCACACGCACACTGACTGTCACTTGCTTCCTTGTGCTCTCGCCTGCAGGCAACAGTGCAGCGGCACCGGCAGCAGGCAGAGTCTTACCTGCACACCCACCTGGGATCTGTCCCACCCAGCGTCGGTGCAGCTGGCACCGCATTCCGCCTGCAGCGCGCGGCAGGGGCGGCACCAGAGCACGGCCCTCTGGACCTGCTCAGCCTGGCGCTGCCGGTAGGACAGCAGCTGGCCCTGCAGCTCAACCCCTTCCTGTCTGACGAGTCAGCAGAGCGGCTGCAGCAAGGGGCGCGCACCTGGCTGCAGGTGGGCGGGAGGTTGGAAGATTGCGGCGGAGCTGCTTGGGCAGATGGAAGTATAGGCAGCAGTGAGGTGCCTGCCTGCCCTGTCATGATCTCCATACATGCCAGCTGTCTGCGCCGACTTCCTCATTCCCCGCCCACCTGCAGCTGTGTGTGCTGGAAGACCGGCTGCAGCGCCTGGTGCGGCTGGCGGAGGCAGCCGAGAGCGATGACGATGCAATGGTGCATCTTGCTCAGGTCGGGGACATTATGTGATGCCTCTGCAGCCGCCGCGGCGCGGCGCATTGCATGCTTGTTCGAGATCGCAGGCGTCGCTTGCTGTCCGCGACAGGGCATTGCTTAAGCGCGGTGTCGCCAACAAAGTGCAGCTAGGGTGCAACTGGTGCACAGTTGGAGGGGGCCTGTCTGCGCATGCGCGATGGACACCTGCTCTGCGCCGTCCCCTCCCTCTGCGCAGGAACTGGCGGTGCACCGCAGCTGGAGCGTGGAGGAGCACCCACACTGGCTGGCTTTCGAGGCGGAGCAGCAGCTGCAGATCCGGCCGCAGCAGCACTGGGTGGCGGCGCACCTGATGGCCAACTGGGGCCACATTGTGCAGCTCAATATGGGTGGGTGTGCTGTGGCAGGATGGGCAGTGTGTGCCGCTTGTCGATGGGCGTCCCGGGGTGATGGCGGCGGCTGGTGTGCTGCACTCTGGCGAGTGGCATGCAGCTGCTGCTGCTTTCAGGCCTCGTTCAATGAGTTTGGGCAAAGTTGTGCACACGTGCTGCTCTGTGGCATGCAGGGGAGGGCAAGACGCGGGTGGTGGTGCCCATGCTCATCCTGCACTGGGCTGATGGCCACAACCTGGTGCGCAGCAGCTGCTGCTGCTGCTGCTGCTGCTGCTGCTGCTGAACAAATTGGCCAGGGGGGCGGTTGGAGCGGTCCAACCATTTGCAGCTATGAAGCAGCTGGGCGGGCAGCCCCGCTCTCCTCCCGCCTTCTGCTGCCCTGCCGCCCTGCCTGCAGACCACCGCTTACTGTACTGCTTCCCACTTTGTACCTCCTAACCAACCGCCCCCCTCCCTTCCACGCTCCCAACCCCCACAGGTTCGCTTGAACCTGCTGCCGGCGCTGCTGGAGGAAGCGTACGAGCACCTGCACTGCGTGCTGAGCGCCAGCGCGCTGCGGCGGCGCCTGTTTGTGCTGCCCTTCCACAGAGATGTGCGGCCGACTGAGGAGCTGCTGGCCGCCATGCACGCCGCGCTGGTGCACTGCCAGCAGGTAGGTGGCCTGCTTTGGAGCACGGGCAGAGTTAGTTGGCTTGATTCACGCTCAGGGAGATGGTTGTTGGAGGGCACATGGAGACTCCGCCCATCTGCAAGTGTGGGATGTTTCATTTTTGTCCAAATCCTGTGCCCAATCATGCTCTGCATCGTTTACCTGCCCCTTTCCTGCTGCTGCAGTCGGGCGGCGTGCTGCTGACCACCCCCGAGCGCCGCCTGTCGCTGCACCTGAAGCAGCAGGAGCTGTGGGAGCAGGGGCAGCGCGAGCTGGTGGCCGCCATGAGTCAGCTAGCAGAGCTGCCGTATGTGGATCTGCTGGATGAAAGCGATGAACTGCTGACGCACCGGTGAGGCTGCGCTGCAGGCTGTGTGCTGGTGCGGAAGCATTGGTGGCAAGGTTTGGAGGTTGCAGGCTGCGGTTGGCGATAAAGTAGCATCTAATAGCAGCGGTGTAGCTGCATGTCGCCCAGCAGCCTGCTGCCTAGCACGCCATACGGCTGCTGTTGCGCACTCGTCAGACAGAGCAGGGCCTGCTCTCTCTGCAGCTCCCTGCCAGCTCATCTATCCGTGGAGACGATATTTCGTCACTGCTGCGACTGCTCCCCCTTTTTCTCCTTCTCTCTGCAGCTTCCAGCTCATCTATGCCTGGGGAAGCCCCACAGAGCTGCCCTCGCAGCAGGCCCGCGCCCGCGCCTGCCAAGCCCTTCTGCGCACGCTGTCTGCTGAGGGGCGCAGCGGGCAGCTGGGCGCCACCCTGGCTCAGGAGGGCGTGGCCGTGTCATCAGGCCCTGCCCTGGACAAGCCAGGCGGCTTCAGGGGTGTGCGCCTGCTGCCGGGGCCAGCACTGGAGCAGGCAGCAGGGCGGCTGCGGAGCCAGCTGGCGCAGGCGCTGCTGGCTGACCCGCCCTACGCCATGCGCTGGATGCGGCACCGCGCTGTCAAGGTGGGTGGCTGTTGCTGGGTTGGGGCAGCTGCGGGTTGGAAAGGCATGAACACGCGTGTTGGTGGCGGCAGCTGCGGTAGCAGTGATTGCACCCACATTGCCTGGCGCCAGCTCCACGCTTCACCTAGTCCTCCTGTTTCCATCTGGCAGGACCTGCTGCGCTGGGTGACTGACCCGGCCATCGATGCCAGGGCTGAGCTGGCCGCCGCCCAGCCGCCGCTGAGCGACGACGAGCGGGCGGATGTGCTTGCACTGCGCGGCCTGCTGGTGAGTCTTATTATTGTAGCTAGTGCGTTTTGCATGCAGTGCCATGCTCGTTGCCGCTGTCCCAGACCTGCGCTTGCCCGCACCTGCGTCTTGACGCAGCAGTATTGCCATGCACGCCCTGACGCATCATTTCTCCGCCCCTCCCCAGGCGTGCGGCGTGCTGGAGCACTGCCTCACCATGCGCCACCTGGTCGACTATGGCCTGGACGGGTGGGTGCACATGCTAGCTGACGGATGGGGGCAAGCTGCTGTCCACGGTGGGAATGTGCACATGTCGTTCGACGCGCCTCAGAGCTCACATGTTGCTGCCGATGCCTACCTGCCAACCTCCCCACCGCCTGCCGCAGCCGCCCCACCGCCCGCAAGCGGCTGGCGGTGCCGTACCGTGCCGCCCATGTGCCCAGCGAGCGCTCGGAGTATGCCCAGCCAGACACAGCCCTCACTCTGACCCAGCTGGCATTATACCACCGAGGCCTGCTGCGGGAGCAGCTGCTGGAGGCTCTCAGGGAGCTGCTGAGGCTGGGACTGAATGCACAGCAGGCGCACTATCGCGAGTGGCTTGCGCTGGCGCGGGACGAGCTGCCGCCAGGCGAGCGGGCGAAGTTTGGGGGTGGGGGTGTTGGGGTGGCATGCCTGTTCTGGTTGAGCTGCGCAATCTGCAGGCTGCAACCTGTTGTTACCTGGACTGCTCAGCTCCCTGACGTGTCGACTGGTCTGCCAGAGAAGCACGTCACCTGCCTTGCACTGGGTGGTTCCATCGCCAAGCCGGACACCTGCTTCCCCGCCTGCCCCAGTTGCACATCACTGATGGCATGTGGGTTGCCCCTGCCCTATTCTCTGCAGAGGAGCACGCCACCCGCCTGGTCCCGCTGGATTCCCCCGCCAAGCTGGACACCTCCAACGGCGAACAGGTGGAGGCGCTGTTCGCCCTGTTCTCTCACAACATGGCCGCCGTCGACTTCTACCTCAAGTGAGGGCTGCCATTGGGGTGGAGGTTGGATGGGCGAGGGGGCTGCTGTGCGACAGCTCGAGCTGTTGAACACGTGGTTGGGAGCGAGTTGACGAGGCAGCAGAGGAGAAGCCCTTGACGAGCGGCAGAGGCACGCTCCTGGCAGGCCGGCGCGGCGGGGGTGCAGACAAATGCGCTGCTCATTTGTACACCCTGCCTGTTTAGTGCATACACCAAGGTGTCTGTGCACCATCCGTTCATTGCCCGCAGCTTCTGTGTGTACCCCAGCGAGACGCGGCAGTACGCCAGCCGCCTGGTGGCCACGGCCTGGGACCTGGCCCGCACGCCTGGCGGCCGGGTGGTGGGCTTCTCAGGTGCGGGGCTGGATACAGCGGCCTGCATGACACTGTGCAATGACACACAGTGCTGCGGGGTGATGGGGCCGGTGGCCATGCGTGGCGCGCATTGCCCAGCGACCGTGTGAAATAGCATACCCTCAGCCACCTGCTGCGCTTAAGCTTCCTTTCGCTGCTGGCCACCAACCGCCGCAGGCACCAACGACAGCCACCGCCTGCTGCCGCTGGCTGTGCGGCAGAACCTGGCTGTGGAGCCGCGCCTGCGGGGCACCAACGGCCACATGCTGGCTGTGCTGCTGGACAACCCGCGCTACGATACGCTGGTGCCCGCACAGGCGGGAACTGGATGGCAGGGGGAATTCGCCTGTGGTCCACCGATGCATGGAGCAACCGCAGCTTAACAGACACCAGTGCGTATAGAGGCAATTGCTCACTTGCTCAGAGTGCTCAGAGAGGTGACTCTGCAGGGCACACCGGTCTGGGAGGCGCTGCTGCGCTTTGCGGTGCAGCAGGGCGTGGATGCAGTGATCGACTGCGGCGCCCTGCTGGCGGGCGTCAGCAACAGGTGCAGGGGTGGGTGGGAGTGGATGCAGTTCTGACAGCAGGTGGTTGTGGCACGCTCTTCCTGCTGCCGTGCTGCCGCTCAAAAATGCGCTGCCGCTCAAGAATGCACTGCTGCTCAAATATGTGAGGCCGAAGGTGAGTCTGACATCGCTGCATGGTTGCTGCCCCGCATCTGCAGGGCCGCCGCCGACTTCCTGCTGCGCCTGCTGGACCGCGGGCGCTACCGGGGCGTGTGCTGCTTTAATGAGGGCGAGAGGTGGGGTTTATTCTGCTGGGGCATGTTTTGTTGAGCTGAGCTCATGTGGGATGGCGCCCTGCCGCTGGGGCTGCCGCTGGTGCCGCTGCTGCTCAGCCGCATCCGGGTGGGGTGCCGGATGTTGACAAGGCCATGCACCTGCCATGCACCCGCCGAACCATTCGAGCCTGCCCCCTGCGGCCGTTCTCTCCTCGCCCCCTTGCGCCGCCCCGCAGGCAGTGGGTGGTGTGCGACATGTAGGGCCGCCGCTTGCCGCGGCACTGCAGCCCCATTCGCGAGGCCCAGGCCTTCACGCTGTTTGATGAGGCGCGCTGCCGCGGCGCAGACCTGCAGCTGCGGCCAGATGCACAGGGGCTGCTCACCCTGGGACCCACCACGTGCAAGGACAAGTTGATGCAGGCTGCGGGGCGCTTGCGCCGCCTGGGTGAGTGAAGCGGGTGCCTGGGGTTGAGACCGCAGGCGGCGGGGGGAGGGCAGGGCATGTTGTGGAAGAGAAGATGAACATGAATGGCTGTCCCAGCTGATTGCCCCACTGCCCTCGACTGCAGGCAAAGGCCAGGGCTTGCGCATCATCGGCACTGCCGACGTGACTGCCAAGATTGCTCGGCTGGCGGGTCACAGCAACAGCAGCAGCGGCAGCAACAGCGGCAGTGGCAGCAGTGGCAGCCAGCTGTCGTCTCGCGATGTGCTGGCCTGGTCAATGGCCAACACTGTAGCCGCCACACAGCGGGGCGTGCTGGAGTGGGCGCACCAGGGGCTGCTGTGAGTGGGAGTGAGAGGGAGGAGTGGTATCGAGGATGGTTGTGGCAGGACTGCCATGGACGGGAGGAGGCTGAGGAGGCTTTACGCACCAGTAGCCTTTAGTTTGCAGAGGCAGGAGGTCACTCCTGCCGCTCACTGCGGTCAAGAGTGACCGCAGCAGCCGCTGCTCGGGTGCATCTTTGTATTACAGGTCAAACCTTGCCTTCTAGTATTTGTTCTGTAGATTTTCTGCCACCCATGGCTCGCCGGAGCGTGCGCTGCAGCCAGAGGTGCTGGAGTTGGCCGACATGTGAGTGAAGGGTGGGGCGGGCTGCCCAGCAGGGTTTGGTGGCTGAGGCAAGTCAGTTGCCCTGCAGCTTGGCAAGCACAGGATGTGGCACAGCAGCTATGCCTTGCTTGCAGACAAGCGGTTGAACGCTCCAGCTCCTGCCCCCTGCCCGCTTGCAGGTACGGCGGCGCACGCAGCCTGTGCGCTGTGCCTGCCCTGGTGGCTCAGCACGGCATGCAGCGTGCAGCGGCGTCACTCGAGCAGCCGCTGGCGAGCGACATGCGGCAGCTGCTGGATGAAGTGGTCTCTACCGCATCCCAGCTGGGTGCTGGGCATGAGGTGGTTGCCCAGGGCGGCATGGGCTTTGGAGAGGAGTGCGAGCGGGAGCTGGAGCGGGAGGAGGAGGAGGAGGCAGAGGAGGAGCGGCAAGTGCCGCGGGCCACGGCTGCGGCAGAGGCAGATTGGGACTATGCAGCGGCCCTGGCCGCGCCCTCACTGGCCGCCCTGCAGCAGCAGGCGGGCCTGCAGCTGCTGCGCCTGCG
Organism: Chlorella sp. CH2018; assembly: GCA_009928355.1. Lineage (NCBI taxonomy): Eukaryota > Viridiplantae > Chlorophyta > Trebouxiophyceae > Chlorellales > Chlorellaceae > Chlorella > Chlorella sp. CH2018. The sequence continues at coordinate 28,309 of VIYQ01000691.1, forward strand.
CCAGCTGGCGGCGCAGGTGGAGCCAGCGGCCGTGGGCGCCCTGCCCTGGAGTCCTTGGGTGTGGTCCACCGCCAACTTTGCCCAGGCGGTGCAGCTTCCAGCCGGGCAGGCAGCCAACGAGTATCTGCGGCCCGTCAGCGAGCTGCTGCTGCTGCCGTCTGCGGACGGGCCGGGCGGAGGAGCGGCGGCGGATGGCGGACGGAGGGCCAGTAGCGGTGGAGACGCCATGCTGGCGGCGCTGTTGCTGTCGGAGCGGGAAGCCAGCGGCCTGCTGGAGGCTCTGTGGGCGAGCAGCTGCAGCAGCAGCAGCGCCAGCAGTAGCAGTGGCACTGGAGATGGCGCAGGCAGCAGTCCTAGCAAAGCACCGTTCGGCAGGTCGCCGGCTGGGCGGCAGCCGCTGCTGGTCAGCCTGTGCTATGCAGCAGCCGCCCAGCCGCTGCGCAATGGCGGCGAGGCATCGCCGCTGCGCCTGGCGGCAGCAGTTGGCGGCAGCAGCAATAGTGGCACCGGCGACGGCGGAACACTAGCAGCGCGGCTGCGGGCCGGTGACTTGCGAGCACAGCTGGTCAGCCTGCAGCTGTGGGACGGCGAAACCTCGTTTGCCAACCCAGCCGACCTGGGGGATCGGGACATGGGGTGGGAGGTGCAGCGTGCGCTGCCCACGCTGGCGCGGCTGCGGCGGCTGGTGGCGGGCCAGCGTGGTGCAGCCGAAGCCCTCTTTGCCATGCGCGGCAAGGCAGTGCTGTTTGGGCACAGCCAGCTGGAGCGGGCCTGTGATGCGGAGAGCGGCGGCGGCGGCGGCGCCTACCCAGCCAGCCCTTAACATGCGGACTGGCGGGCGTTCAGGGGTTTGTTCATGCACATTTACTCCTCACTGCATTTCATTGCGACAATTCATGTTGAATCGGGCTGCAAACCGGGTGACCCTGAAACGAGTCAAACAGGAGCTCTTTGAAACTGGGTTGCACCCGGCAGCGGGGAGGGGAAGGCAGCAAGAAGTGTTGCTGAGCGAGGCAGAAGGAATCGTTGGCTAAGCGCCGGGGCACCCTGATCAATACAAAAGTCAAGTACAGCGCAAACTTGGTGTGGCTGAATCATGCTGTTCTGGTGCAGGTAATGCCGTGAGAAAGAAAGAAAGCCTGGGGGCCAGATGAGGCGCAGGGACGGGAGAACAAGTCTTGGCGGAGGAAAAGAAGAGGCAAGGGATTGGCAGTGCTGGAAAAAGCAAGGCACAGTGCTGTACATGGGTGCGTGTTTTGTATGCGGGTGATGCTGGATAGGAAGAGGGTATACTTGGGCTGCGTTGCAAACAAGTGTGCACGAGGAGGTACGAAACGTTGGCCAGTAAACGTCGGCCAGCAAGCCTTCGCGGCGGCATGGGAGATGGGCCGCACAGTCGGGGGACCTGCATCGTATAGCAGGCCGCACCAATACAAACAGAAGTAGCCGAGTGGCACAGTTCCAGCACTCCAGGCCGGCAGCTGCCGCTCACAAAGACGAGTAGCTGGTGTGTGGCCGCTCTGCTTGCAGGCGCTCCAGAGCCTGTGCTGCCGTGGGGCGCTCCCGGGGGTCGGAGGCCATGCACTGCTCAATCAGCTCCAGCATAGCCTGTGTGAAAGGGTGCCAAGAGTGGCGGAGTCGGCACAGCCGACGATCTGTTGCAGAGGCCGCAGTGCTGCTCCACCGCCCATCTCCGGCAGCGCCTCGCATGGCAGCATCAGCAACCATGCACCAGCCGCCTGGCATGCTAAGCAGGGTGCCCAGCCGCCAGCCATGCCTGCGCCTGCTCACCTTGGAGCACTCTTGTGGCACGAGGGGCAGGCGCCACTCGCCGCGTTTGACGACCACGGCACGGGTGGTCAGCTGGATGAGCAGCAGGCCAAACGAATACCTGCAAGCAGCAAATTCAGCCTGCCTTCCATCAGCCCTGTGGGCGAAGAGCAAGCTGCTGCACCCAGCGCTCGGCTGCCACCGTTTCCATCCACACAGCCATCCAGCACCACTGCTGCCGCCGCTGCCGCCCGCCTCACATGTCTGCAGGGTAGGAGCAGCGCTCGCCCAGCAGCTGCTCGGGGGCTGCAGAATGGGGAGGAGGGCAGGGGATGCACGGCACACGAGGTCAGCAGACGTGACATGCGCAGGAGGTCAGCGGATCTGATGGGCACAAGCTGCACAGACCTTGCACATGCAGCATCCCTCTTGGCGTCAGGCGCACCATGCACGCAGCCCCCCTGCACAAACCCTAGCATAAAGGCCCCCACCTGCGTGCACCCAGTGGAATCCCGCCACGCTGCGCGCGCTCTGCCCCACCACCCGCGCCACGCCAAAGTCACAGATGTACGCCCGCAGATCCTCATCGAGCAGCACATTGCTGCGAGTGTTTGGATGCGGAGCGCATGGTGAGACGGGGAGCTTGGTCAGCATGCTGCTGCAAGTATTGGGTGCAAGAAGCAAGGCCAGCAGGGGAGCTCGGTCGCTGGGCGGCTCAACCTGCTAACAGCACAGGGCTGGCCGCCATGCACAGCGCAGGTGCCACAGCTGGCCAGCGGTCTGCGGCCGCAAAGCAGATCAAAACCTCGTGAGCCTACTCACGCGCCCGACATGTCGGAGTGCATGATCTGCAGCTTGGTGTGCAGGAAGTGCAGCGCCTCGGCAACGTCGGTGGCCACTTGCAGGCCCCTGCGACGGCATATGGCAGCGCAATGAGAGGCGCTGTGTGCCCAGGCCGGGCCACCAGGCCGGGCCACCAGCCGCAAGTTCCAGTTGTGCAGTGCCTCAGGCACGCCTGTTGCTGAAGAGCTGCTGCCGCACAAAGGGGCTGTGTTTGTCGGTCATCCTGCACCTGTTGTGCCAGGCAAGCGCCTCGTGGTGCTCCGGGTCCTGCAGCGCGCGCTGCAGGCTGCCGCCGCGCATGAGGCGCAGAACGAGCATGAGAAGGGTGCCCTGCGGGGCGGGCGGTTTGTGGGCCAATAGGGGCAGTGGGCAACTGTATAAGGGGCCGCCACCCCGGGGCCTTGCCATGCTGGCACCCCACTGCACATTGCACGTGCGCTATTGAGATAGAGTGACATGTTCACCTGCAGCGCTTTGGACCCCGGCACCACATGTCCTAATATAGCAGCTGAGCGCACCTTGCGGGCGATGCCGTACAGCGGCACAATGCGCGGGTGCACGCAGCGCTTGAGCAGGGTGGCCTCTCGCCACACGGACGCGGGGTCTGCTTCCGGCCCCAGCTCAAACACCTGGTTGGGGGAGAGGTGGGGTGTGGGCTAGTCGGCAAGTGGGGATGTGGACTGATCGGAGGGTGGGGCAAACGCTGTGACGGCACTCAGGTCGAACGTGTGCGGTCAAGCGCAGGCGGCAGCCGCATCTGCCTGCAGCGCCCGGCGGCAGGCCGCAGCGCCCTCGCCTGCCCACCCAGCCAGCTGCTTTGGATGATATCTTAGAGTGCACCTTGACTGCCACATCTCCCACAGGTACGCGGGCCAGGTAGCAGATGCCTGTGGCGCCCTCCCCAAGCACTACAAGCTTTCCGTTCTTGTCAGCAACAAACTGTGTGCAGGGGCACAGTGATGAGTAGCGGCTGCCGTAAGGTCCGGCGACCGTCAGACAAGGTGCTGCACACTCCACTGACGGTGCCGCTGCAGCATGCTGGACCCCACCAGCAAGTCGCGTGGCTGCCATCTCAGCGCATCGGCCCCGCACCCATGCATGCACACGCACGCAGCCACCAGGCTCAACTCACGTGCAGCTCCTCTGCCGGAATCGCTAGTGAGTGGCTGCCAAGCTGCCAGCCCCAGCTGTCAAGTGTGGCCGGCACAGCAGCGCTGCTGCGCTGCCACGCAGCCAGCTCCAGTTGGGTCGGCGCGTGCAGCTCCATGCGCGACAGCGGCGCCATGCAGTGCGCTATGTCGTTGGGCAGCTCTGCTAGCTGGTGCATGTGCACGCCGCCGCCGCCTGTCCGCAGCATGCTGGCCACGCGCTGGCGCCGCCGCCGCAGCGCGCCCAAAGCGGCTCCTTCGCTGCCTGGCCAGGGGCCCAGCTGGTCTGCAGTAGACCCCGAGTTCTGGCTGCCTGTGTCTGAGTGCAGGCTGCTGTATCGGGTGCTGCGCTCGCTGGGAGGCGCGTCCCGCCGCCTGATCAGCAGCAGCAAGGAAAACACCGCCCCCAGCGCAGCCGCCAGCACAGCCACCGGCAGCCATGCTGGCGCAGAGCTGCCCGCTTGAAGCAGCGCCGCGGCCGCTCGCGCTCTGGCTGCCACAGGTGCCACCGTCGCCAGCACCTTGTCGTGGCACCGCTGCGGCTCCACATCCGTGTCTTCCAGATTCCTGCAATGCACAACACATGGAGCATTAGACGTGGGGGGAGACAATTGCTGGCCACGGCATTCACGCCGCCGCCGCCGTTCGAGGCCGGCAACTGCTGCTCTAGATCGCAAACCACAGCCATGCAGCGCCGCATCCAGCTTTGCACCACTTGCGGGAAGTGTGGATCGCTGGGCTTGTGCAGGCACCAGTCAACAGGCAGACTGCCGTTCAGGCGGTTGGTGGACACGTCCCTGCAGCAATGTGCGTGCATGGCAGGTGGGCGTTGGCATTCTGAGCGTCGCCTGTATTACTGCCAAGCACACAGCGGCTGGCACGACCAGCAGCAGCAGGCGGCATTGGAGGCTTGATGCAGCAACAAGCGGCATGGAGGCTTGATGCAGCAGGCAGGCAGGCGATGCAAGCAGCGGCAGGCGGAGCGTTCCATGGCAGCACTCACAGTGACGACAGGCGGGGCCAGGGAACCTTGGCTGGTAGGGCGCCAGTCAGCTGGTTGTTGGAAAGGTCCATCGCCCTCAAATTGGGCAGGGCCCCCCGTGCTGCCCAGGACGGCGGGAAGGCGGGGCCACTGAGCCTGTTCATGAATGCGACTAGCGTCTCCAGCTGCAGATGCAGGAGAGGTGCCAAGGGCACAAAGTGGGTGCAGGCGCCCCTCTGGGGGAGACTTGTACGTTGATGCTTCTCTCGCACACATGAGCCCCAATGTGGGGATACGCTGCAGATCCTGCACACCTACATCGCCCATCCCCTCCTCACCCATTCAGCTGGGCTATACGCTTTCAGGCAGGCCACCCACCTGGCAATGCGCCCAGTCAGGCGGCAGCGACCCACTGAACTGATTCCCGTCAACCTGCAAATGTGCGCAGCTGGGCCGTGTTGGTAGCTGGAGCGACACAGGCTCCTGCACATGCTGCACCGCTGGGCTAGCGTCCCAAGCACCATACCAGCAGCACTTCACCCAGCACTTGATCAGCAGCAGCACATACCAGCAGCATCTACAGCCAGCAGGCACATCGCCCAATCATGTGAGGCGCACACATCTCAACAGGCACGCACCCGCAGGGTGCTCAGCGCCGGCATTTGGTCCACAAGGCCAGCAGGCAGCGTGCCGCTGAGGTGGTTGCTGGACAGCACCCTGCCAGGAGGCAGCGTTGGCAGCAGGCAGTGGCAAATGATGGGCAGCAGCACAGCAGGCGCAGCGGCCGTTCTTTGTCGCTGCTGCACCGGCCATGCACCGGCCGCAATCGCATTGGCAGTACCACCCCGCCACCCGGCCAACCCCAGCCTCACAGCTGTGTCACATGCCGGAAGGCGGTGCCGTTGAGCCAGTCGGCGGGGATGGGCCCCGACAAGCAGAGTGCTGAGAGCGTCAGCTGCCGCAGCGCCGGGAAGCCGTGGCTCCACTCGGGTGGCAGCCACCGTGGTGACAGCACCTTGCACATGTCTGCCTCCGAGTGCCACAGCTTCTCCGCAGCCTCCAGCTCGCTCAGGTGCGGCAGCAGGCCGGGTGGGTTGACCGGCGGCTCCGCCAGGGACAGGGTCTCCAGGCAGCGGAAGCCATCGGCCCAGGCGGCAGGCAGTGTGCCCCGCAGTCCCGCCACGACACGCAGCGTGCGCAGCGCAGGCCAGGCATCTGGGGCGCCCCAGCTGGCGGGGAGCTGCACTGTGGGAATTGGGGCGTCCCAGCTGAAGCTCTCCAGCAGCGGCAGAGCCCCAGGTTGTGGCTCCAGGGCTGGGCCGGCCAGGCTGCACACCCACAGGTCCAGGCTGCACATCATGGGAAAGCATGCGAAGCTTTCTGGAGAGCTGCCTGCAGTTTGCAGCCGCATCCCCAGGCAGCGACCTTCAAATGCCTTGCTCAAGCAAGCAGGCCAGCCCGGGCGGTTGAAGTCAGCCTCAGCCAGCCCCACGCTCCTTCCCAAGCGCCGCGCACCTCTTCAAACGCGGGAATGCGCCTGGCACGCCCCACTCTCGGGGCAAGCCCTGCTCCAGCCGCACCATTCCGTCCAACAGCTCGAGCGCTGCTAGGCGCGTCAGCTGGGCCAGGGGCGCAAGTGGTGCCGGCGGCAGCTCCCAAGTAGGCCCTTTCTGGCCCGTGCCGCAGCGCGACTGGTGGATGGCCAAGTCATCCACATCCACGTGCATGTACCTGTCCACATCCTGCCGCGCCAGCCGGCTGCAGCAGCGGAGCGGAGTGTGAGTAGCGCTGGCCAGCAGTCGGCGGCAGCTGTTCAAGTGTGACCCAGCGTGCAAGAGCATTAACCAGGGGGAAGCCAACCGCTCACACGCCAGCGCGGCCGTGCACGCTCCCCATGCAGCTCAGCATGCAGATGCAATGCATATGCATGCCTCAATCGGCGCTTACATGTGGGTGACCCGGGCGCCCTCGCCGCACTCCACACCCGACCAGTGGCATGGGTCTGGTGGGTCGGAAGGGTTCCATCCCGGCAGGCCGGCTGACCAGGGGCCGCCCAGGTCGTGCAGTGCTCGGCGCAGCACCACCATGATGGTGGAATCTGAGTTCAAAGGGGGCGCAAGGCCGCTGGTGGGTGCAGGGGGCGAGGGCGGGGCACAAAACAAATATCGCATTGCGGCGGCGGCGACGGTGCGCAGTGCGTCGAGCAACTTTGGTGCCCCACAAACTCACCAGTGGCGGCTGCTGTGGGCTCCAGCATCCACAGGGTGGCTGCCAGCAACAACAGGATGGTGCGGCTGGGGCGCCATGCCCCGACCCTGCCCCTTGCGAGGGTTGGCGGCATCGTGCAGCGGCGGGGGCCACCCTCACGTGCCCCACGCCGCGGATCGGCCTGCCGGGCACGCCCCGCGCACCAGCGGCATCATACAAGCTTATGGGAAGGAGCGGCGGCGGGGACGGCGAGGGGGGTG
>VIYQ01000692.1:0-31518 GCA_009928355.1 Chlorella sp. CH2018
CCTCCCCCAACAGGCGAGTACTGGGACACGCTAGCTTATGAGTGGGATGGCACGCCCACCCACAACCAGGACGCGCACCGGCAGCGCACCGTCAACTGGATCAATGCGGCGGGCGGCCTGGCCACGGCCTTTGACATCACGCTCAAGGGCATCATGCACGCAGGTAGGGCGGCTGGCAGAGGGCATGGGAAGGTGGCAAGCCTGACTGGCTGCCTCGTAGCAGGTTGCAGGGCGCAGCAGCAGAGCTCAACTGGACACCAGCGCTGCTGGAGCATCACCTCACGCTGCCGCCCCCTCCTTGCCTGCCCCCAGTGTTTGAGCGCTGCGAGTACTGGCGGCTGCGCGACTCCACGGGCAAGCCAGCGGGCCTGCTGGGCTGGTGGCCCTCCCGCTCTGTCACCTTCCTGGAGAACCACGACACGGTGCGCCTGGGCTGCTGCTTGTGCGGCTCATCTGATGCGGCTCATCAGATGCCTGCTGCTTGTGCGGCTCATCTGATGCGGCTCATCAGATGCCTGCTGCATGGGCTGCACTTCTGGCTGCTGCCTGCGCTGCAGCCCCTGGCCCCACTGCTCACTAGGCTGCCGGCCCCCGCTGCTCCGCTGCTGCAGGGCTCCAGCCAGGGCCACTGGCGCTTCCCGCACCACGCCATTGAGCAGGGGTACGCCTACATCCTGACGCACCCCGGCACGCCCTGCGTGTTTTGGGACCACCTGCTGGTGAGGACCAGGGCCCAGGCTGGGCTGGTGGGCTGGGCCAGTGTGCATCGACTGGTCTGTGCAAGTTGGGTAAACCAGCAGGCTGCGGTTGGAGTGGCTGCCAACCTGTCGGCTGCCTGATGCACCTCTCCCTGCTGCCCCTCCTGCCCGCCTCCCCAGGACCGCTCCTGCAAGGACATGATTGGGCGGCTGATTGCAGTCCGCAAGCGCGCCGGCATCCACTGCCGCTCGCCGGTGAGGGCGGGGTCGGGCTGCGGCTGGCTGGTGCTCTGGGTACTGGTGCTGCAGAGGCGCCCCCGGCAGCCTGCCTGGCCCTCCACTGCAGCCTGTTTGCAGCGCACCCTGCTGACGGCCTGCTGGTGCTCTGGCCCATGGCTCCCCGTGCAGATCAAGATCCTGGTGGCTGACCGTGATGTGTACGCCGCACGCATCGAGGGCAACCGCGGCAAGCTGCTGATGAAGGTGAGGCGGGCAGCAGGCTGATCTGGGGGAGGTGGGCAGGGGGGAACTTGTGCGGCAGGACCTCGATGTTGCCCTGGCATGCACCTCATTCGCGCGTTGGGCGTATGCTGGGCAATCTCTGTGTGTATTCAATCCCTGCCTCATGCCTCGTGCTGAGCACCCATCCTTTCCCGCTTCCGCCCCACCTTCCGCCCACAGATCGGCCCCGGCGACTTCACGCCGCCCGACAGCAGCTGGGCCATCGCCGACTGCGGCCACAACTGGGGCGTCTGGTTCAGCAGCAGCACTGAGCAGCAGTGAGGGCCAGGCAGCTCAGCCCACGGCTCCGTTGCTGCACAAGCAGCGCCCAGCCAGCCCCCGCCGCCCATGCGGCGCAGCAGCGCCCTGTAGTCCGTACACGTCTAATAGAGTAGTAGTGCCAGCCAGCGACAATAACCGACAGCGACGATTACTAGCCTAGCCGATTCGTAGTAGCACCCCCGCAGCCGCGCCGTCTCAGCAGCCACGGTGCACTGTGGCCGCCGCGCCGCAGGGGCGCGGCAGCAGTTGCGGCCCCGCAGCCGCCGCCCACGCCTCAGCGCCGGCGGCCGCCGCTCCCTAGGCCCTGCCTAATTCAGCACCCCCCTGTACTTTGATTCAACATTTTCCGCACCTGCGGCCGGGCCGGGCCGCAGCCATGGCGCCCGCATTTGTCTGTTGCTGCGCGCGCGAGCTGGATACCCCCCACATGCCGGCCGCCGCGGGCAGCACGACTCGACGACAAACACAATCTTGCCGCGATTCTCTGTTCTTCCCACGTCCCCCGACCAGGCCAATTCATCGTTTTGCCCCGCCCTTGGCCCACCCCCAAATGTACGAACACCTGCCTGAGCTCCCCGTCATTTTATCCCGCGCGGGCAGCGCCCCCGGCTGGCCGGCCCCACCCGAGGGCGGCAGCGGGCGCGCCGCCCCGCATCGTCTTGCTCTAATACTACCGTCCCCTCGCCGCGCTGTGCTGCTTGCCTGTGCCAGTTTTGTTTTGTTCCCGTGCCTGTGTAGTGTTGCCCTAGCGCGCTCGTCTTTGCTCCCCTCGCACCCATCTGAATACTAAAAGACTCATTGTCTTCCCTCCTGCCTAGTTCTTTCGGACCTGTACCCGTCCCTCTCTGACATGTAAACCTTTCCGCCCGGCACGGCAGTGAGCAGGAAGGAGTCCAGAAGGCAGGCCGAGGCACACCCCCCGCTGTGCTGGATGTGCAATCCCTCCTGGCCATGCTTGGCAGCAGATGCTGGCTTGCAGCTCCAGTGGTGCCAACACTAATGCACTCCACATCAACAGCACCACAAGCACAGCCACGTCAGGCCAGCGGCAGGGTGGGGACCAGCAGCGTGGCGCGGCTTGCGGTGGTGGCAATCTGTTCGGCGTTGGGGCGGTCGTTGGCGGCGATGCGCCAGCGCGACACCTCGGGTGCCAGCCCATTGCCCGTCTGCCGCTCAAACACGCGCTGCATGGCTGTGTTCACATCGCAGTCGATGAACCAGGCCTGGGCGCAGGGCAGGGAGGGTGGTGCAGGGCCAGTTTGAGGGCCGGCGCACGTGCTGGGGATATCGTACCAGGCAGTTGGCTGGGGCTGCTGCCTCCAGAGGCAGGCGCAGCATGCTGCTAATAACCTGGCCGGGGGCACCCACCTCATCAAAGAGCTGGTGCAGCTTCCACCAGGGCTCCGCCCCCTGCACCAGGTGAGGCGGGCCAGCAGCAGGCGAGGGGGTGGGCAGTGCGCAGCATGCCTTGCTGTGCCGCCCTGAGCAAGGCTTAGCGACAGCCTGGAGCATCCACTGGCCAGAGAGGCAACCCAAACAAAATGAATCCCAGCTGCTCTGGGCAGCAAGCTCTGGGCAGCAGGCGCTGCACGCATGGCACGCACCAGCAGCAGGTAGTTGCCCTCCGACAGCACCACCCGGTGCTGCCGCCCCACTTGGATGTCCCCAGGCACCGGGTCGCCCACACCATGATCGAATGAAGGCGCCTCCGCCTCGCCTGCAGGGCGGCATGGGCAGCAATGGCCGGCTGGTGGGCAGCAAGCCAGCGATGCACTGGGGGAATGGCACGGTGCTGGCTGGCGGCTGACCTGCCGCCTTGTGTACGGCTGGCAACAGCAGCAACAGCACAACACTTCTCCTTTTCCTCTTTCTTTCACAATGGCCCCCACCCTGCAGGCCCCCACCTGTGGCCTTGATCTGAGCCAAGCAGGCGTGGTATGCCCGCGCGTCAAACGTCCACTCCGCGCCGCGTCTGGCATGCGCCAGCTCTGGGTCCGGCATCTGGTCCAGCTGCCGCCTGTGGGGCGAGGCAACGGTTGCGGAGCTGCTACAGCTGGCCACGGGCAAGTCTGCTGAGGGCTTCGCCATCAACCCTGGTCTGCTCTCTCTGCTCACCCCCCAGCAGCGCTGGAAGCAGTGCAAATACCTCCCGCCGCACCCCAAAGGCCCACCTATAATAGTGGAAGCCGTCCATCGGCACGTTGGCAGCGGGCACGCCCCGCGCATTCAGCCGCGCGCACACCGCCTTGGCCGTGCTGCTCTTGCCGCTGCCCGGCACACCCACAATGGCCACCATCCATGGGCCCCTGCACGGGAGAGGAGTCAGGCTGGTGGGCAGGGCAGCAGATTGGCTGACCAAGGATCAGGCACAGCCGCCAGACGCCGCCGGACAAATATCTGCCACGCAGCATCCGGACGGACAGGCATCTGGCTCCTCCAACCAAACAAGACGCGGCTGAAGTATCGCACCGCGCTGCAGGGCTGCGCAGCTCCAGCTGCCGCATCACTTGGTCAGCCAGGCGGTCCCACGCCTGTGCAACGGCAGGTCGCGCAATCGGGATGTGCATGCCATCACATTGCACTGAGCCGGCAGCGGTGCCGGCCAGGCCAACCGCAAGGCACAGGTTGCCGCACACCGCTGCCCCAGCCGCGCACCTCTTCCATCGTGGCTGCCCCACTGAACAGCTGCACGCTGGCGGTGGCTGCCGTTGGCGAGGGTTGTGCGGCGGCTGATGCACCGCATGTGGGCTGCAGGGTCGAAGCGGGGGTGGCGAGGCGGGCAGCGGCGGTTGGAGGAGGGCGGTGGGCACCCCGGGCTCCCACCCCCTCGCGCCAAGGCGGCAGCTGCTGCAACCCCCACCCCTCACCTCGTTGCTGCTGCAGCACCTCCAGGATTCAAGCGCAGCCTGCCTGGGCTGCGGGGCGGGCGGCTGCGGGGCCGGCAGCGGGCAGCGGCGTGGGTGTGGGCGGCGCCGCGCGGCGATGGGCGCGCCTGGAGCCGCTGTTGCAGCGCGGCAGGCTGCCCCATGGCTGCCCGGATTCGCCTGCATGAGCTCGAGTAGTGGGGTGGCCGTGCAAGCAGGGCGGTGAGCGAACGAGAGTGCCGGGCGCGGGGCAGGGCTGCCGGATGGCCAATCGGAGCCCGCCAATTGGCAGACCGTGCGGCAATTCGAACGGCGGGGGGCACACACGATTGCGTGAGCATCCCCTTGCCCGTCCCTCATGGCGCGCTCCCGCTCCTCTTCCTGCCGCCTCCAGGCGCTCCCGCGCGCTACCCAGATCTGCACAAAGCGGGGCCGGAGCATCCAGGGCTTGCGCAGCCCCAGGGCCATGGAGGAGGAGGACATACGAGGCGGGCTGGTTGCAGCGGCCTGCTCGCCGCCCTGCCTCAACCGGGTGTCGTCTGGTGTACAGGTGGGAAGCCTGGAAAGAGACTGGCGGAGCCTGTGCGGCGCCCCTCCCGCCGCTGGGTGTGCGAAACTCCGCCCCGCCGCCTCCCCCTGCCCTTCCCGCAGACCCGCAGCGCCGCGGTGCAGGCCCCGCGCGCCCAGACGCCCATGCAAGCGCTTCCAGAGCAGGTGGGGCCCCGGCATCCCTCAACCGATGGCCCGTCTCACTTGCCGGGCCGGCAGCAGGCCCAGCCCCGCTTGCAGCCTGCGCAGCATCCCCCATGGGGATTGCCCAGCAGGCCGGCTGGGCGCGCCGACCGCCGGAAGAGCCCGGGTGCCCACTGCCCCCTTCCCGCCTTCGGGCGGTGCCACCGCCCGGACTGCCGACCCGGCAGTGCTCGTTTGAAGGATCTGCACCCCCTGCACCTCCCCTCCACCCTCACCGCAGCAGGACGACCCCTCGACACCACAGAACCAGCTGCTGGGCCTGGGCGATGCCAGCGAGTGCCCCGGCGCGCCACGCAAGCAACGGCCGGCGCGGCGCATGCTGCCGCTGTCGCCGGGCGCTCCCGTGCGCAAGCTGTCATTCCACGAGGCCGATGCCATGCCGCCCGCGCAGCAGCCAGCCAGCGCCGCGGCGGCAGTTGCCCCAAGTGGCAGCGGCGGCCGGCTGTCCAAGCTGCAAAAGCTGCGATAGCAGCTGCAGGCGGCCCGAGAGCGCTGGCGCCGCCCCGCCCTGCTCCGCTGCGACCCAGCTCGCCGCCTGCCCCGCCAGACCAGGCGTCACGCTCAGCCACCACAGGACCGTACCCCCACACACTGACTGACGCCGTTGCGCCCCTGGCAGCCAGGCTCGCCACCGCTGGCATGCCCAGCTAGGTTTTTCCCGGCCCCCCGGCCGCGCTGCATTTGGCGCCGGCTGGGCCCCTTGGCTGCTGGCCCGCTCGTCGGCGGGATACACCCATGCCATACGCTACCTAGCCCCCTTGCTACCTATTTTGTTTTTTCGCTCCCGACCTGCTATTTTCCCTCAAACCTCCTGCCTCGTTGCCCGCCCCCACACATGCACGCCCTCGTCCGAGCGAAACCCCTCCACGCAACACGCCACAGCACACGCACCCCCGATGTTCTGCAGCGCACCGCCCCCACCAACCAATGCACCACAGTCAATTTCCCCCCAGGCGGCGGCCCCATGCCGGGGGCCGCCCTCCCTCTCCTCGTCCGCCGTCTGCCCCGCTCCTCGTGTGCCTAGTTTTCGTGCCCAATATTCACGCGGCTACTTGCAGCCTGCCCTTGATTCCTGCGTGACGGCCATGTATCCCCCGGTACCCCCTGCCTTTTCATTCGCATTCTTCTCTCACTCCCCTGCCCTCCTGCGCCGCCCCGCCCTCCACAGCCGCTGCCCTTGCGTCGCCTCACAGCGCGCTGTTGAGCGCCGGCGGCCCCTTCCTCCTGACTCTGCTCCCTCGGGACCCTGTACACCACCTGACACCTGCTGCCATTGTTTCAGCACCAGCCATGTAATAAAGGACGGCAGTGCAGGCAGGGAGCGCAGGCGAGCGAGGTCCACACGGAGCAAGGGCGAGTTGGCCAACTGGGCGGCAGCGCGGCGGCAGGCAGGGCGGGGTTGCTCGCGCCCCCGTGCGTGCCACCCTTCAAAGCGCGTGTGTGTGGCGCTTTGGGCAAGTGGGCCGCGCTGTACGCGCCCCCCTCCGCTCCGACCCGCCTTCCCGCCTCCTCCCTTTTGCCGCGCGCCGCCCCAGCCTCGACAGCCCTGCATCTCAGTGATCTCGAGCCGCGGGCGCGGCGGGAGCCCCGGGCGCCCCCCTTCGAGTTCCAAGCGTCCCCTGAGCGGCTGCAGCCCCCTCCCGGCCGCGCCATGGCTCCCTCACGACATGCGGCGCTCGCCGAGGAGCCAGAGGACGCGGTGAGCGAGGAGGGCAAACTCCATGGCGCCCTCTCCCCCTTCCCGCCCTCCTGCCCCCGCCTTGGCCCCACTGCCGCCTCTGCAGAGCGTGACCGACAAGCGGGCACGCAACCGGCAGGGCTTCCGCCCTCTGGCCGCCCGGCGCGGCCGCCGCCTGCGTTGCGCCGGCACGCCTGCAGCCGCTTCAAAGCCGGCCCGGCAACACGTCCGTTGTTTCCCACCCCGCAGATCTGCCCGCTGTGCATCAATGAGCTGGATGAGACGGAGCGGGCCTGGCTGCCGTGCAGCTGCGGGTGCGCCACACGGCCGGCTGGCCCCTCTGCCGGTTCTGCGGCAGGGTGGCGCTGACGGCATGCAGCATGCAGCAGCACCCACAGACCATGCTGGCTGCAGTCGCCCCACCACCCACCCTGCCTTCCCCCGCTCTGCTGCAGCTACCAGCTGTGCCTCTTCTGCTACGACCGACTGAAGACGGAGTTCAGCAACCGCTGCCCAAACTGCCGCGAGGAGTACGACTCCGACTTCAATGCGGGGCTGCGCCGGCGGCAGGAACGAGCGGCGCAGGTCCAGCGGGAGAAGGAGGCGGCGCGAGAGGCGGCCAGGGCCGCTGCGGCAGCGGCTGCAGCAGAGCGCGGGGCGGGCGGACGCGCTGCCGGGCCACCGCCGCCGCCGCCACCACGCACCACGGCAGCGCACTCGCCGCGCTCGCCCCGCCGCGACCTACACATCGAGCAGGAGCAGCTGTGGCCCTCGCTGGGGGCAGCTGCACAGGCGGCGGCGCAGCAGCAACACCACGTGCACGCGGCGCCGCATGCGCCACGAGCAGAGGCGCGGCGTGTCGCGTCGCCGCCGCAACTGGCGCCCATCCTTCCGCAGCCGGCAGCGGCGGTGGCAGATGCAGAGGCCAGCAGCACCAGCAGCAGCACCGACACCACCACCACCACGCCGCAGTCGCCGGTCAGCAGCGTGGTGTGCTTCCGTGCCGCGCCGCCTGCCACCAAGCCGGCGGCCGCGGTGCAGGGGCGCTGTGCGGTGCTGCTACAACGCGGCGGCTGCGGGCTGGGTGTGGAGGTGAGGGACTGGCCGCCACGCTGCTGCTGTCTATGTGTTCCCTCTCCTGGTTGTTCGGTGCACATGCTGCATGGCCGGCTGCTCGGTCTACAAAGTCTAGAGGCGGGTGCTGATGACTCTCGTGTGTCAACATTTGCAGCCCGACCCCGAGGGCGCCAGCTTGGCGGCTAGCCTACAGGAGGCGGTGCGTGCAGGCAGCCTGAGCGTGAAGCAGGCGGCTGCCAGCCTGGCATCCTACCTGCGGCAGCGCCAACAGCAGGCGGCAGCTGCCGCGGGGAGCGCTTCATCCAGCCCCGGGCACGGCTGCCGGCAGCCAAGCAGCGTGGGCAGCAGCGGGGTGCTGGGTGGCACGACCCTGTCGCCATTTGCGCTGTCTGGTCCCGAGGTGAGGCAGGGCGGCAGGGCTGGCAATGCAGGCGCTGCACATGTGTTGAGGAGTTGAGCTTGCGCTGTTGTGGGAGAGCATGTGGTCGGCGATTTGATGTTGCGTCTCTCCCTCCCCCTGCTCCGGCCATGTGCAGCTGCTGTCTTGCCACAGCCTGCCGACCGACCCCAGCCTGAGCCATTGGGTGAACACCTCCACCAGCAGCCTACAGGTGGGCAGGGCCGCTGTCACTGATCCGCGGCTGGCAACAGTTGCTGTTGCTGATGCCCATGGCAAGTGTTCCAGGGCGCTGCTTTGCCAGTGCCTGTTTCATCTGCAGCTGTCTCTCACAACCACGGCACCTCGCCCCAACTCTGCCCTCATCTGCAGCTACCAGCCCAAGCGCTGCTGGGCGGCAACAGCTGCGCTTCATGGCAGTCGCAGGCGGCGCCCGGCTCACCGGTGCGTGACAATGACCGCCTGCCACTGTTCATGAGGAAGGGCTCGCTGCCTGCAGCTGCAGCCGCCGCTGCAGCCGCTGCTGCTGCAGCCGCGGCAGCTGCGGCGGGCGGCGCCAGCAGTCCCTCCAGTGCAGGCAGCGGCAGCAGCGCGGCAAGCTTCCCAGGCTTTGCCTCGGGCGCCAGCAGCCCCACCACCCAAGCGGCGGTGGAGGTGAAGCGTGTCATCGCGCCACCGCCAGGGTTTGGCGGGCCGGCGCAGCGCATCGCGGCGCTGCCACGCTTCCGCTGAGCAGCGCGGCTGTGGGGCGGGGTGGCTGCGGCACCCCCGTCCTGCCCCCTGCACCTTTAGACTCTTCTCAGCGGCGTGCTGGCTGCTGTGACTGTAAAACAACAGACGCCACGCAATCACCATACAACCAGGAGAGAGCCATGACTGTAAGCAAGGATAGCATGACTGCAGTTGATCAATTAATTGATAGAGAAAACGAACTGCTTTGAGTGGCAGCAGCAATCCTTCTGCTGCCTCCCCTGCATGTGCCGCCTGACTATGCCCGCGGCTTGCTGCTGCCAAAGCCCAGCGACTCACGCCGCCTGTGAGGCTGGCCGCCTGAAGCTGGTGCAAGGGCGTCAGCAGGCGCGCCGCTGCGCTCCAGCTGCCAGCGGGGGCTGCCACCCTCGTTGCCCTCCTGCTGCGCCCCTTCCTCGCTCTGGGTCTCCGACGGCGGCGGCCGCTGGCCTTCCCCATACTGCTTGCCAGCCTGCCGCTGCCCTCCAGCTTGAGCCACCTGCTGGCCTGCCCGCTGCCGTGGCCCTTCCTGCTGAGCCAGGTCCAGCGGTGGGACACGCACCACGCTCACCCGCCCGCCATGGCGAACAGATCTGCCACTGGGGCTGCCAGCACCACCGACCTCTGCCCCACTGGTTGTGGTGCGGGCTGCCTTGCCAGAAGCAGCTGCGCTGCCCGTCCAGCTGGCCCTGTCAACCACATGGCCCTGCCGCACACCAGCCTCAGCTCTGCTGGGCCCGCCGGTGCCAGCACCCATCAGCAGGCTGCTGGGCCCCTGCCCCAGGCTGCGGTTCCCCAGCCCTGCCAGGCTGCTAAGCCGCCTGGAAGGGCTGCTGCTGCTTCCGCTGCTGCTGCCACCGCTGCCCAGGATTGCCAGGGCACTCGCCCGTCGCACCGCTGCCGCACCAGCGCCGTGCCCGCTCTCACCGCTGGTGGGCAGCAGACCCCTCCGCCTGGCTGCCGCCTCCACCGCTGTGTTGGCGCCCCTGGCTGTGCTGCCTGGCCTGGCGGGCAGCCGCTTCTGGGGCTTGGTCTTGGCAGCAGCTGCCCGCCGCTGGTAGTGCAGCTCCGCCTCCCGCTGCCGCAGCGCCAGCCGCTGCGCTGGCGGCAGGTTAACTGCTGCCGCAGACGCAGCCTCCTCAGCAGCCTCGTCTGCCTCCCAGATTGTGGCCAGTGCCTGGCGGACCAGGAAGCCCCGAGTGGCAGCCTGGATGGTGGTGGCAGCTGCGTGCTGTGCAGCCAGGCGGCGGCGGACAAGGAAGCCCCGTGCCGCTGCCTGCAGCCGCGTTGCGGCAGCCTGCCTCCGCTGCTGCTCTGCCGCCTGCTGCGCTGCCTCCTGGGCAGCCAGACGGGCGGCTGCCTCTGCAATCTCTGCCGGCTGCGGCTGCTCGTATACCATGCACAGCATGAGCTTGCACACAAGCTCCGCCTCCGGCGGCGGCGCAGGCTCAGGTGGGGACGGCGCCTGTGCTGTGTGGGCGGCTGCCGCAACCACTGCGGCTTCAAGCGACTCCAGCCGCTGGTACAGGTCCTTGATGTGCAGCTGGTTGAAGCGGTGCTGCTTGGCCTTCTCAGCCATCTCCTCCTGCAGTGCAGCATGGTGTGGGCAGCAGCCTTGTGCAGGCGGCAGCGAACAAGGTGCCATGGCGTACCTTGCACCCTGCAGCACACATGGCTGCCTCCAGCTCCAAGTCAAGGCTGCAGTGCTCAACAAGCAACCTCCCAGCTGCGGACGACACGTCTGCAGCACTCAACATGCAAAATGCCTGCACCCAGCTGCTGACCTGCATCGCCTTCATCTGCTGCTTCAGCGCAGCCGCCGCCCGCCGCTCCGCCGCCAGGTCGTTGGTCAGCCGCCGCTCAGCTGCCGTCTTGGCGCGCTCCAGCACCTCCGCCTTCTGGCGCAGCTGGCGGATGGCCTCGTCCCTGAAAGCGGCGGGGAGTCGAGTTTAGTAGAACAACTCGTCAGAGTGGACAACGGCGAGGGAGGGAGAGGCGCACATGGGCACACGTTGGGGAGCTCACAAACTGCCCACTGCCATGCAAGTTTGTGAGCCAGTCAGGGGGACTCACCGCTCCCTCAGCTCCTGCCGAAACTGCTGCTCCTGCATCAGCTGCGCAGGGCTGACGCCGCTGCATTCGCGCAGCTGCGTGCGCTGCCGCTGCAGCTCGTCCTGCAAAGGTCGGCGGCAGCCACAGCGTTGGAGCGACATGCTGTGGCACTGGCATCCAAGGTTGCCTGGCCTGCGCATTCGTTCATGTGCCAACCTGCCAATCTCCTAGCAGGCCTCACCCGCAGTGCAGTGATTGTTCGGTCCTGCATGGCAATCGTGCCCTCCTGCTCCCCAAGCCGCTGCCGGTAGCGCCGCAGCTCCTCTTGCAGCATCTGCCGGCAGTGGGTGTTGGTCAGGGCACCAGTGAGCGGCAGCGCAGGCAGTAAGTCAACCAAACTACATTTCTGAGGGCCTCATCAGCCGAGTTGAAAAGGTCGCAACCGCAACACCACCAACCTTGTTGTCCTCGATGATAGGGCGCACATTTGCGGGCAGGTCCCTGCAGCAGCATTGCAATGGCAAGGTGGTGGGCGGTCTGCCGTTTCAAATGATGATCCCGCAGCGCATGGGTGACCCCCAGCCTCCCCACTCAGGCCTGACCGGCTGTTCTTTGTCCAGCCAAAGTCGTTGACGAAGGAGCGGTCCGGCGGGAAGGGCGCTTTGCTGCTGCCGGACAGTGCGGAACGGCTCACGATGAGCTGCGCATCACTGCCCTCCGGCAGCAGAGCCGGGGTGGCGGCGGGAGCAGCAGCGGCGCCACAGTCCTGTGGGCAGGCGGGCCGAGGAGCAAAGAGATTGGAGCTGTAAGCAGACGCTTGCAGCTTGCATCCGCTGGCGCAGGCGCAAGCAGCGGTGCATGCAGGCTCACGGCAGCGCCTCTCACCCTGCTGGCGCCACGAGAGAGCTTGCCGCCAACGGGCGGGGACCCTCGGCCGAGGGGCGGCAGCGCCTCCCCCCTCATGGCGCGCTCCCTGCCGCCTTGGAAGCGGCCCAGCTGGTCGGTGCCCGGCTGCAGAGGTCGCAGGGGCACTGGGCGGCGCAAGCCGGCCGCGTGGACGCGCTGTGGCGAGTTGCGGGCCGTTCCGACGAGCAATTCTGGCGACGAAGCACGTAGAAACAATGTGAAGCAGCCGCCCAGGGGGCTGCAAGCCCGCTGTACGCGGCCAGGGGAAGGACGTTGAACCGCCCACCCCAGGCCTGTGCAGGTGTTTGTGGACGCGAGTTGAAACTCTTCAGGAGAAGGCAGACTGGAAGCGCGCCCCCAACGCCGCTTCCATGTCCCGCCATCTCGCTGCCTGCCGTGCGCGGGTGGCGCGATGGGGCGAGGGCTCATCTTCGGCCATCCATCCGCAGCATTACATCGCTCACTCTCACATCAAGGCATTCATCAATACAATTGCAAAGCCCATGCTGGTCCCAATCAAGTCCAAGAATAGTATGAGGCTTCAGCTGCATGCGCACAGCCGGCCCATCACGTGCTGCATCAAGTTGCTCAGTTCTTATTGCTTGCACCCTACACGGCAGCTGCTCCAGCCGCCTCACGCCCACGCCAGCACAACGACGCTGAAGAGGGTGAAGGCCAGGCCCAGGCAGCAGGCCACAAAGAAGCCAAACACCTGCGGGTTGGGATGGGAGGGAGGGAGGTTGGCCAGCAGAACTCCCCCAGCAACAGCAGCATGTGTGCAGCCACATGCTTCGAGGCAGCCACCTCAAGACCGCCCGGCCCCTCACCTGCCGGCGGGACTCCAGCTTGCCTACTCGCTGCAGCCAGGCCATGAGGCGGTCAACCACCGGCGCTAGCACCAGCGCGGCGGCCGCGCGTGGAACCTTGGTCACCTGCGGCGGGGAAAGCAGGGTGGATGTTGCACCAAGAGCTGAGCACCAGAGCAGACAGCAGGTGCTGGAGCGCATTTGCACGCAGCACAGCCCTTCCAGTGCTTCCAGCATGGCGGTTGAATGCGGCACAGCACAGCAGACGGGCACAGCTCGCAGCCACCCAAGCCCGCCCAATGCATGGCGCTCCCTCACCTGGCTGCCCGCCCACACGGCCGCCATGACGGTCAGGAACTTTTGAGCGGAGGCTGCCAGCCCCAGACCGCGTGGCACCTTGGCCACCACCAGCCAAAAGAAGGCAAACGTGGCGGTGTAGTAAATTGTATTGAAAATTCCTGCAGGTGTGGAGTTGCAAGGGCATGATGAGGGCCAGGCATGGGGCCTTAACATCCGGGCACCTCGCCTGAATACAGCAGCAGCAGGTGGCAAGAAGACGGCTCAGGCAACTGTGCAGCTGACCAGGCGGGTCCAGCACTCACCGTATGCCATCACTCCAGCCAGGCCCAGGGACTGCAGCCGCTGCTGCAGGCTGGCCAGGTTCCACGCGCTGCCCTGCCCTGCTGCCGCTGCATCCGTTGCTTGTGCGGCTGGCGCTGGCGCTGCCCCAGCCGCTGCTCCTGCCACGCCCAGGCGCACTGGCGGCGCTGCGGCTGGGCCCTGCCATGGGCTGCCCACGAACGCAGCCATGCCTGCTTTGCCGGCACCTGCGCTGCCCAACCCAAAGCTCGCTGCTCCGCTGCCGCCGGACACAGCGCCGCGGTAGGGCGACTTGGGGCCTTTGAGCCAAGAGGGCGAGGTGGGCCACACATAGCCCGCCTGCTCGTCGCTGCTGGCGGTCGCGCTGCTGCCCTCAGTCTGGCATAACAGGGAGGAGAGCAGCAAAGTACAGGTTTTCAGCACTGCATGCTCCATCAAGCACCGCACGCTCCATCGATGCCTCGACATCACAGCAACGGCTCACCTCGCCTGCCGCCGCCGCCGCTCGCAGGCGGCGCCAGCGCTGCCGCAGTGGAGGCCGCGGCGGGCCTCGTGCGGCGCTCGGTGTCCATGCCGCCGCTCGATCAGTCCATGGCAGCGCCCGCATCGGTCCCGGTGCAGGGTGGGGGCGCGCCGCCGAGCGACCGTGGGCTCTGCAGCCTCAGAGCACTGTCCTACGACGATGTGCGAGCGTGCAAGTTGAAATCGGCTCAGGTGCGGGGGGCAGAAGGCGGCGGCTTGCAAAGCAACGCGAATTGCTCATGCCGCGCCTCTCTTGCCGACCTTGAGGGCCACGCAATTGGCTTTATCAGCATCTTGGAGACCTCTGAAAAGCCTGTGAGCGCCAGGTGCGCCGCACCGCTTCCCAAGGAGAGGTTGCGGCCGCCCAAAATGGCGCGTGAGGCGCCGGAGCCTTCCCGCCCGCAGGCCAGGGAGCTGCCGAAGGGAACCAAGGTGGGTGGCACAGCGGCAGCCGCCTGCCTTGCGACCTGGGCCAACCGCGTCTCCTCACCGCCACTGCCGCCGCCTGGGCGCAGGTTCCTCTGGAGCGTGCCACCCCGCTGCTGGCCTGCGCTGTGACCAAGTGGCTTCGTGCCCATGGCAAGGTGCGCATGCTGGCAGGGCGCAAGGTGGGCCCTGTGCCCAACCGCGGCTCGGCCCTGCGGCGCTGGCCGCTGCACACCACCCCGCGCTCTTTGCCGCATGTACACGGGTGGGCAGCTGGCAGCGGGGGTGCTGGCCAGGCCTGCAGCATGTAGCGGGCATTGGTGTGACTATGACCTCCCCAATGCCATGCAGACGGTGCGTCCCAAGCTGACGGACGATCAGAAGGCCAACCTCAAAACCTGCTTCAAGTACATGGATGCCGGTGGGTGACGCCACGTGTGCCTGCGCCCGGCAGCAGCAACAGCAGCAGCCACCCCTGACTCAGGCGGCGTGAAGGCCCGTCGTTGCTGACGCTGGCTGCACATGATGCTCTCCCCGCATGCAGACGGGTCGGGGGCGATCGATGCCGAGGAGCTGGATGCCGCTTTCAAGGTGTGGAAACACTTCGCAGCTGGCACCCGTTCGTAGTGCGGGCCGCCTCCCCCGTCCCTGCATCAGCCACAGTTTCCAACCATGTTGTGCAGCAGTTGGACAGAAGTTGGCCCTTCTAGGTGGCCTATCCCCCTGCGCCCCTCCCGCTGTGCAGCTGCTGGGCCTGAGCGTCAGCCGGAGGGAGGTGGAGGCCATGCTGGCGGAGGTGGACCGGGACGGCTCAGGTGGGGGCAGCACGTGCCGCAGTGCAGCTGCAAGCACTGGCGCGAAGCAGCTTCGTTTAAGCAGCGGGTTGCTGCACAGCGAGGCATGCAGGCAGCATGCAGCCGGCATGCACGCTGTACTGTGCCCCTCCTGACCATCGACCTGCTGGGCCTCCACCGTGCCGCCTCTTCCCCAAGCGCACAAACGGCAGCGTGTGCGCTGCCTTGCCCCCATGTGCAGGGGAGGTGGAGTACGCCGAGTTCCTGGAGATCATGACCATCCAGCTGGCAAAGCTGGCTGAGCAGAAGGAGGCCGCCGCCGCGGGGCAGGGCAACGCGGCGGCCAGCAGCGGCGGCAAGGCGGCGCCGGGCCAGAGCAGGGCGGGCTCTGGTGATGGCGAGGGCGCAGACGAGGGCGCTGCTGCCGGCGACTCCACAGCGGCAGCGGCGGCTGTGCTGCCCTTTGACCTGGTGGCCACGGCGTACAGGAGGAAGAAGCTCATGGGGGCGCTGGCAGAGGACGACAAGTGAGCTGGAGGAAGTGGCATTGCCAGCAAACAAGCTGCCGCTTGGGGACCATGCCAGGGCATGGCCTGGTGTCACAACCATGCATGGCAGCTGACCCGCTGCTTCTTTCATGCCTCTCCTGCTGTCTGCCCCGCCTCTGCCCTGCAGGGACTTCATCCTGTCCGTGGCGGCGGCAGAGGAGGAGGACAAGCGGCGGGCGGAGCAGGAGGCGGCAGCCGCTGCTCGCAGGAACAGCCGGCGGTCATCTGTCACCCCCATGCGCCCCGGCTCCCGCCGCCCCTCCGCTGCCATGGTGGCAGGCGAGTTTTGCTATGCTGCTCTGAGGGGATAGGCTGCAACAGGTTGAATACCCTCAAGCCCTGGTCCGCCTGTTCATCTTTTCAGCCAAGCCATGCCTGCTCCTTGGTGCGGCCTTCCCTGCCTGCAGGCGCCGCAGGAACGGCCTCGCTGCTGCCTGCTGGCACCCAGCCAGCCGACCAGCCAGCGCCGCTGTGCAGCCACGCCAGCTTCCTGGACAGCCTGAGCAAGGAGGAGCGGCGGATCATAGGTATGCGGGTGGGCAGGAGCCACCTGCTTGACATAACCTACTGTGCTCTAAGCGCTAACGCTACGGCTTACACACAGTGCAACCTCAAGAGCAGAATGTCTGGTTGCCTGTCGCCATGCTGCCTCTCACCCATCCAAACCATTGTTTGCGCAGAGGCCCTGAGCCGCAAATTCCGGGAGGACCGTGAGGAGGGCGCTGCTTGGCAGCACACACAGCGTGGCGCAGCAGCACAGCAGTCTGACCAGGCGGCGCCGCACCTGCAAGCGCTCAAGGCAGCAGGGAGAGCGGCTGCCTCCTCAAGCACAGCAGCGCCGCCGCCTGCGCCACTGGCAGCAGCAGGTGGCACTGCTGGGCCGCGGCAGCAAGCGATGCTGCGCCCTGCATCAGCAGCAGTCACTCGGTCACAGGAGTTTCGAGTGCCCTACCGGCTCAGCAGCAAGGCAGGGGCGGCAAGTGGGGCAGCTGGCGCAGCAGAGGGGGCGTCCACGCAGGGCCTGCTCCTGTCGGTCCCGCAGTACAGCACGCAGCAGCCGCGGCCCTAATTTGCCTGTTTGATGAGGCTGTGCCTTGGCAGAGGTGATGAAGTTACACTGATGTTGCTGATTGCCGATGGGAAAATCAAGGAATGAGGTGGCGGCACGTGCCAGTGTGAAGTACCATGGCTGAGAAGGTTTCTTATGCGAGTGTTGGTGGCCAGAGGGGAAAAAGGGGCCCATCAACGGGGGGCGGCAGCAGGGGGTCAGCTTGTATAGTACACAGGGGTGCAGAAAGGAGACGCTACAGGCGGCAGGCTAGGCAAAAGGGTGGCAGGCACTAGATACATGGGTGGCGGCCGGTACAGACGTGGCGCAGGCAGGGAGGGGCGAGAGTGTGCCAACTCGAATCAGGGTTTCGGTTTCGCTTGGTTCGGTGCGCACTGCAACGCTCACCACGAGAAGGGCCCAGGGCTGTCCAGCCAGCCATCAGCGGCCACAGAGTCCATGTGGCTGCGGGCCGCGCATAGCGCGACAAACACGCCCCAGAACCCAATCTGCGGTTGGCGGGGAGGGTGACGGATGGGGAGATGCGTCAGGTTGGTGAGAGGTGCCATGCACTTGCAAGCCTTACTGCTGCCTGCAGCAGACAGGCGGGCAAGCGAGCGGCGAGGTATGCAAGGCACTGCACAGCGCACAGCAGTAGGCGGAGCAGCAGCAGGCGGCGCAGCAGCAGCAGCAACACGCCCCTTGCATCCGCATGCCAACCAGCCACACGTCAAGCCGGCGTACCGCAAACTGGCGGCGCGACTGCAGCTCCGCCTCCTCCTCTGCCGCCCGGGCCTGCGCTGCCGCCAGGCGCGCCGCAGCGGTTGCCTCTGGATCGATTGCATCGCTCACGCTCTGCTGCTCCTCAGCCAGGGCCCGCTTCTCGCTGCGCAGCTTGCGCAGCTGCTGCGAGTGGTAGGCCGCCTTGCGCTCGTGCAGGTCCATGGCTGCAGTCAGCTCCGCCTGGCGAGCCCCCAGCATGTCACGCCGCCGCACCTGGGGGTGGGCAGGAGAGGCAGGGGGATGGGATCAGATGGGAGGACCGGGAGGGAGGCGATCGAGACCCAGGGGCGGGAAGGCGAACGGCATGCGAGGTTCAATGCTGCCTCCCTCCACACTGCGGTTCAATGCTGCCATCCTCCAAACGACACAATGATGATCTGCCTCACGGCATACAACCTGCACTCACCAGCTTCTGCCGCCGCACCAGCTCCTCGGCAGGCAGGTGGGCCCACTCGGCTGGCACTGCCGGCTCCGCCGCCGCGCTGCCGGAAGCGGGCGCCGCCGCCGCCGCCGCGGCTGCCGCCTCTGCCCGCGCCGCCTCTACGTCGATCCCCAGCAGCGCATCGATGTCTGAGATCGTCTGCTGCAGCCGAGCGTCTGGGCCAAAGTCTGCTGACGGTGCAGAACTGCTGCCTCCCAGCTCGCGGTCGAAGGAGCTCACGCCAGGCCTGGTGGTTGTGCACCGCCGCCCAGTGATGATGGCGCGAGCTTCGCGGCCCGGCGTGGCGGTCGTGCGAGGGCACCGTGCAGGCGCGGCCACAGGGGCCCGAGCAGCGGCGCAGAGCATTGCAGTGGCACCCAGAGAGCGATCCTCGTAAAGTGCGGCTGTCGGGGGCTCGCAAACACGGTTGACATTAGCTGAGCCTTGCAGCGGGCCGGGCAGCGGCGGCGTGCGGGGCAGCAGATGTGAACACAGCCCTGTTCTTGAGGGCCCACAGTTATACACAGAACATGATGGTCGAGCGGGTCCCGCTTCTTCCACAGGTCGTGCAAGCCTTCTGCAACCTGCCACATGCCGTGCCGTGCCCGCCGCCCTCCGGCCCCCACCAAAGTTCGCCTCAGCACCCCGGCGCACTGAACCAAGTACAAGCGCTATGTACTCACGAACTTGGAGCTGCTGTAGCGATGGTTTCGCTTGGCGTCACTCACAACGCTCAGGTTGTGTTGCTGCACTCTCCCTGCAACAGTACCAACTCGAGGTACATGACCCCGCCATGTGTGCCCTGCTTGCTACTGCTTGGATCCCTTCATAGCCATGCTGCAGTGGCGATCACAAGAGCAGCTAAGCATTTGCGCTCTGGTGTTCGATAGCCTTGCATGCCTACACGGAACTGTGCACAGGCAGCCCCATGCAAGTGATGGTGGCGTGCCAAGCAGGCTGCCGGTCGAGGGTTGCTGAGCGCTGGACCGGTTGAGGCTTCGGCTTCCAGTGGATGCCTGATCTTACTCATGCGCTCATGACGAGCCAGTTTCGCACGTTGTGCCCAAGCCACCAGCACACCCAAGGCCAGGCGGCAGCGGGCAGGGCGGGAGCCAGCGGGACCCATGCAGCGATGTGGAGAAAGCTCAGAAACGCGCGGTTCCATTCGTTTCGTGACCAACCTACTCCCCGCAGCTGAAATATTGCTGCGAGCGTTATACTGCTGAAGGCCGGCAACTTGGCCGCGGCGCGCCGCGTCCCTGCCTCCCTCACTCCTTCGCAGCTCCCCGCCCCCTCTCTGCACCTCCTCGACTTCCAAATTCATCGGCATGAGCCGCTGGGCGCAGCCCCGCTGCTGCCGCCGCCTCGCCGCCGCGGTCGTGCTCGCCGCCGCCCTGCTGCTGCTCGCGGCTCCGGCCGCCGCAGGGCCCATTCCCTTCCTGGTACCTGACGGAGCCGTCAAGCTGTGGGCCGACGACTTTGATGCGCCTCGCTACAACCTGAACACCACGCTCTGGGCCCGCGTAACTGGCAAGCCCGAGTGGCAGCTGCAGGTGTGTGGGGGCGGGGAGCCAGCCGCTCGGCTGCCGGTAACTGATCCATCATGTGTGCCAGCTGCTGGCCTCTGTGATACTGCCAAGCTGCCTTTAACGTGACTGTTACATCGCACATGAATGCAGACCTTCACTTCCGACTCGGCCAACCTCGCGGTTGCAAACTCAGTGGCCTACATTAACGCGGTGAAGCAGGGCGGCGCGTACACGTCCGCCCGCATCCGCTCACGCGCCTCCTGGTACCCTGGCATGAAGGTGAGGGCGAGCAGCTGGGATGCCAATGCCGGGTGCACCGCCTCTCGACCCTTGCATGAGTGCTTGAGCTTGCAACGAAGCAGCAGCGCCAGCTACACAAACCCCTGGGTTACCCTCCCTGTCCCCTGCTCCACCCCCCACAGCTGGCCGACGGCCGCACCCTCAAAAGCGTGCACATCCAAGTGCGGGCGCAGGTGCCCAGCCCCGGCCAGGGCCTGCTGGCCTCCTGCCTGCTGGAGCCGGTGTCCAACAAGTACGGCGCCTGGCCCGCCAGCGGCGAGGCAAGTGCCGGGGAGTGCACAGGGCTGGGGGGAGCCGGTCTCTGCGGGCCGTGCTCCCGGTGCGAGATGACTGGGGCGGGACCATCAGGGGATGCGCCTGCAGTGGACTCCACCTACACTGCGCCCATTCGCTTAGCAAATGACACAGTACCCCATTTATAACTGCAGATTGGCGTGGCAAACCTGCTGAACGGCATGAAGAGTCTTGAGCAGGGCATCCACTTTGGCGGCGCATGTGAGCTGGCCGTGATGCTGCTGTCTTGTGCATCCTGCACTGCCAGTTTGGGGCAGCCCGCTATGGAGCAAGCGACTTTCAGCTCTTGGGCGGGGCAGCTGTAGCTAGTATGCAGGTATGCTGCATGCTGACCTCTCACCTGCTTGCCTTGTGCCCTGTGCCGCCCCGCCCCGCAGACCCCAACAACAAGCACCAGGAGGTGTGGACGCCCCAGGCCAACGACCAGCCCTACTCCGGCGGCTTCCACACCTTTGCAGTGGACTGGGCGGCCAATACCATCACCAGTGAGTGGGCTGCGGCAGGCAGGGGGTCAGCAGTGCATGTGCAGGTTCAAGGGAGTTGCTTGGCCAGGGCAAGCCCGGATGCAGGCAGGCCCCGTCTGCTGGTGCTGCTGCTGCGAGCATGCAACTCATATCGTTGCCGATTAACTCTGCCAATGATTTCCGCCTCCCCTGTGCCATTGCCTGCAGCTTACATGGACGGCAGCGTGACTGGCAAGTTCCGCAGCAAGCGCACCGACGCCACCAGCGGCTGGTGGTCGGCGGGCGCCCGCAGCAACACGCGGGCGCCCTTTGACCAGCCCTTTGCGCTCTCGCTGTTTGTGGCTGTGGGTGACCCCTGGACGGGGGCCCCTGCTGGCAACACCCCCTTCCCTGCCACGCTGGCAGTTGATTTTGTGCGGGTGTGGGGCGTGCCCGCCTGAGCGAAACGTATTGCCCCAACCTGAGAGCCTGCTTGTGACTGTACAGTAGATGCCCTGCGCCGATGGTCTGATTGGACCCGCACGAAATGCAACACTGATGCTGCAAAACCCCCGTTATTCTTCCCGATTCCTCCACATTTAACCGCTTCATTCACAGATTTGTGACATCTAACACTACATAGGCCAAGCTGCCACTTTCTGTGAAGACTGCTTGCTACTGAAGCGTGTCTGCGAAGCGCTGCAGGGCATCAGCAGCCGCCAGTATGAGCCGCTTGCTCTCCAGGCGAGCTGCCACTGCTGCCTGCCGCCGAACGCCCAGCTGCTGTCGCCCGCTCAGCAGAGCTTCATCCTCTGCTGCACTGGTCGGCATGCGGCCCAGCAGAGCTTGGCATTGCGCCTGCAGGGCCGCCACCGACTGCCGCTCGCGAGCCATGTCACCCTCTGCAAGCGGTGGCAGCTCGCCTGCTGCGCCTGCTGTGCCTGCTGCTGCGCGTCCCAGCTCTCTCAGGAACGGCTGCAGGCTCATGATGCTTGCTATCAGCCGCCGCTGTGCTGCCGCCGCCTCTCCATCTCCCATGGCAGCTGTGGCGGCTGGTGTCAAGTCTGCAGCATACTGGCCCAGCCCCACAGCTGCCAGCAAACGGGGGCCACTCAGGCTGGGCCGCTCGCTGCTGCCGCCGCCTGCCAGCTGGCTCGCAATGTCGTCGCCTGCGGCAGGTAGCCAGAGCATGGTTGCACATCAGCAAAGATGTGTGTACAGGCATCTAACACGTGCACCTGGTGCTGTTTTCAAACTCTCTCTCAACCGCATTTCAGTGCAAAACCGCTGGTGCCTTGCTCTAGTCCCCTCACCGGCGTTGAAGGACACCCTGTCATTCAGGTTGCCCGGCTGCACAAAGCCATAGTCGCGCATCAGCGCCAGGCTGTCCTTGTGGGTGCAGCCGTAGCTGATGCAGGCCTCGGCTCCGGAGGGGATGTCCTGCCAATGACGGGAGCAGGGGCAGGCAGGAGTGGGGTGTGGGAGCAGGGTTCAAAGGAAGCGTTGCATCAAGCTCTACTGCTGCACTTGCAGCATACAGCAACCAAGCACGTCGACAGGCCGTGTCGCATATCCCTCAGGTGGCGCAAGTGCCCCAAAGCCCTGTAGCCCTGTAGCCCTGCAGCCCCCTCACCTGCAGCGCCTGCAGCTGGAAAGCGTCTGCCTCCGGCACAAATCGGTAGCCGGCATTGGGGGACAGCACGTGGTTGGCCATGTCACAGCACGGCACCATGAGTGACACCGTCTCCCCCGCCACCTGGCAAAAAGGGGCACATTGACTTGCGGCTTGGGTCAGTGTGAAAGAGGGCGAAGGCCAGCTAGGCAGGAGTGAAGCAGCCATGGGGCGTTGCTTACAAGGGAGCACGCCGATAGGTGCAGCAAGCACAAACATGCATGCACCTTGATGCACCTTTCCAGGCCACAGCAGCAGCTTCCCTTACCGTCTCGCTGAAGCAGCGCGAGTTGACCATGCAGGCCGCCCACAGCGTGTCCTCAAGCCTGTCTGCCAGCTGCAGCGCCCGCAGCTCGCCGCTGGTGCTGCTGAACAGCCTGCAGACAATGGTACAGGGGGCATGCAGCAAGGGATTGCATCATGTTGCAGCAACCTCATATCCCGGACCGCATACCCTGTTGCCCAAACACCCGGTAGCAGCCTTCTGTCCGCCCTGCCCCGCAGCCCAGCACCCCACCGTACCGTTCATGCAGGGCGGTAATCTGCTCCCGCTCCACCCGTGCCCGCGCCTCGATCAGCGGGCTCTGGAACTCAGCCAGCTCTTCAGGCCGGTAGTTCATGAGGCAGCTCATCTCCTCCTCCTGCAGTTGGTGGATATGCAGTAGGAAGGCATGCATTGGGGCATGGCAGGTGGACAGGGGACAAGGCAAGCTCGGCAGCCGAGAATGGCAGGCAGGGAGCTGCGTCAGCCGGTGAGGAGGCCATATCAATCTCACAGCGCTCGCGGCGCTGCAGCTTCTGTGCATGTTCGCAGCTCCCACCTTGGGCAGCAGGTCGATGTACAGGCGCCAGGGGCCCTGCGCATTGCGCTTGAGCCACAGCAGCCAGGCGGCCAGCCGCAGGAACCAGTCGCCCTCGTCTGCAAGGGGCAGAGCAGGTAAGGGGGAGCTGGGGCGTTTGTGGCGACAGTCAGCCACGCAGCTGGACCTGTGCCAACTGCCCCACAGCAGCAGAGGAGCTTCTGTCATGCAATGCACAGCCAGGTATGCCAACAAACTTGCCACCCACCCGCCAGCAGGTAGCGCTGCAGCAGCGGCGGCAGGGGGCCGTGCAACAGCTGCCAGTCCTCCAGGCAGCGCCGCCCAAAGGCGTTGCCGGTCTTCTTGGGCTGGTCGGTGACGCACAGCAGGTTGGCCCAATCGACTGCAAGGCGGGAGCGGCAGCGGCGGTTATGTTGGACACTGAACAGCACCGCTTTCAGCATTGCAGACAAGCATGCTGAACACCTTGATCTGCGGCTATGTGGTTACTGTTTGCTTACACACACTTGCCTGAGAGCAGGACATCCCCTGTTGCTACTGGCTGCTCTGCCACAAGCCCGCGGCCGAGCGGTGTGGGACGTGCCGCCACCGCACCGCCTGGCGCCAGCACGCCCGCCAGCCCGACGTACAGCTGCTCAAAGCTCGATGGCGACGTTCCGCTGCTGCTGGTGGCCGCTGCGGCAGCCGAGGAGGCTGCAGCGCGCAGAGCGACAGCCCTTCTCCTGCTGGGCTGCGGCGGTCGTGCTGGCGGTGAGACTCTCGTTGTTTCAGGGCACGATTGCAGCCGATGCGGTTGCAGTGCGCCGCTGCAAGCCACGGGCTGCGACAAGCACGCCGCCATCGTCGTCTGCAGGCCTGCTGTGAGCCGACGGGCCGCAAATTGCAGTGCAGAAAGTGCCGCAGAAGGCAACTTGGGCGCGCAGAGGAGCCGCAGGCAAGCATAGAGCAGAGACCATGCTTCCGCCGCTGCCGCTGCTGCGAAGTGCCACAGCGCTGCGCTGGGTGCTGCTGCATTCGCACTACACAGATGAAATGTGCTCTCTAAGACGTGCCGGCAGCGTGAGAATGTTCTAAGCAAGACAGCCAGGGAAGGATTCATACACTAATCGCTAGTCAAAACTGGGGCAGCAAACTGGGAAGCAGCAGTCAAAAAAAGCAAGGCGCAGTTGGTTCGCTATCAAGTCAGCATTGCATTGGGGTTGGTTGTGTGAGTCGTCGTGTCGTGGCATTGGTGCATATCATCTTGGATGCCAGATTTAACAGATGGGGTGGTTCAAGCTGGGGCCAGCAGCACAAGCCATCATGCGTTGGGGCGTTCCGTAACAGCTCAGGAAAAGCCGACTGCCGCCAGGTACTCGCTATCTGCAGATCGTGAGCACAAATACAGAGCACCAGCCTCAATGGAGAGCAGATCCACAGCACGCTGGCATTGTAAGCTCCACCCCATCACCAGCAGCACAGCAGGGGGCTGGCCAGGTCTCACACAACCAGCCCAGCAGCAGGCCATGCGTCCCACTCACAGGGGTCGACCGCCGTGGTGCTCAGGCCGATGGGCGCCCGCAGGACGTGGTCTGCAGGCACAGCCGACAAAGTGGCGCACGACTGAGCGAGCCTTGCGTCAATGCTTCCGGCACAGTTGAGCTGCACAAGGCAGGCTGCGCGAAGGCCAATGATTCGGCACCCACAAGCCAGCCGTCCTGACCCTGGGCACTCACCTGGGATGGCAAATGCGTCCACCAGGGGCACCGCCACACCCCGCACCTCGCTGCAAGCAGGCAGCACAGCACAGCGGGCAGTAGTCAGCAGTCGTTAACGGTTGTTGGCTGGCCAGAACATGGCACAATGCAAAGCCGGTCTTCGTTTCAAGCACAATCCTCTGGGGATGGCACAGCCGGGCGCTCACCTGCACAGCGCCTCAACCAGCCGCTGAATGGCCTTGGCCTGCAGCATGCGGTGCCAGGGGCGGCAGCCGGCAGCACGCTAAGCAAAACAGAGGGACACACACGGTCACATGCCTCGCACCACTTGCCAGCACGCAGACCGATAAGTAGAACGCCGCACAAGCATGCCACACTCACCTTCTCAGGTGCGATGTAGTCATCGTTCCTGCACAGGACAGAGCAGTGGTGGACCAGTTCAGTTGCAGCTGCAGAGACGGACAGCGGACCTGGAAACCCAGAAGAAGCATGTAGCATCCTCAGCGCATGCTGTGCCCCTAGGTTACGCTTTTGCCCCAAGCTGCACACTCAGCCCAAGCCACCGCCGCACGACCCCAAGCTACAGTCACACTGCCCAGCCAACGTGCTTGCGCAGCACCCACCTGAAGATGATTTCGTTGTAGATGCGGTCCAGCGCAAACAGGTCCGCCAGCGCCTTCAGGCTGCAAGCAGTTGGCAAGGAACAACACCGAGGGCGATCACGTCTCAGGGCAGCGCCCCGCAACTCCAAGGACACATGCACTGGCTGCATGGCTGCTCTGCGGCAAGGCTATCTTCCTGGGTATCTGCCTGGCTGCAGCCTCCACCTGCGCCGGCAGTCTGGGTCGTTGCACGCGTTGACCGCCGCCAGCATGTCTGTGAGGACCACGCTCTCAATGTGGGCCCGCGCCAGAGCCTGACGCAAGCGGGGTGTGACCGAGGGAAGTCAGTTGTGAGGGAGAAGAAAGACTGGGGCAGGTGTCGAGTGCAAGCGGAGCCAGCTGCTGTTTCCTTGCTCAGAGTGTCCCAGCCCTGGATGTGTTTCAAGTCCCCAGCTCACCAGCACGTGCAGCAGGCACTTGTTCCATGCCTGCGGCAGGAAAGCGGACGAGTCAGGGCAGGTGGTTTCCAGGCCAGCAGCCAGCGCAGAATCTCGATGCATGCTTTGCACCATGTGCACCTGCCACCTCCCCTTCCCCCTACCGCTCACCTTGAACTCTCCCAGCCGCCGGCTGTGCTTGCGCAGGCGCGCCGCCAGCGTGTGCAGCAGGCGGGCGGAGCGGTAGCGCAGCGCCCGCACCAGGAAGGCGGGGTCGCGCAGGTGCGCCACATCTGGAGTTGAAGGTTGATAGGGCAGTGTGGTGTGTTGGCACACATGGGGTGCATCATCCCGACAGAAACAGGTGTGGAGCTCCTGCTCGCGCAGGTGCACACCCCCAGAAAACAGCAGGCAGGGGCCCAGCAAGCACAGGTACAGTGCTACAGGTACAGGTACAGCGCCATGCCATGCGCACCTGTCTCATGCGTGACCAGCGGGTTGGCGGGCAGGCTGTCGCGCGCCCAGATCTGCGGGTGAAGCCGTGGGGAGGAGGGAGGGAAGGGGCATTGGCTGCTTCTCAAGGGGGGCTCCAGGGGCATTCATACCTCCCTCCAATGCAGGCCGCCCCTAATGCCTCATGTCACATCAGCACCAGGCAGCACCTTGAGGTAGGACCATGTGGCTGCGATGGGGCTGCCCCTGAACTGGTCCTGGTACTCCTTGAGCAGCAGGGCCGCCACCTGCTGCAGCAGCACCTGCAAAGCATGGGCATGCGGACCGGGAACCACATGTGTCCTGCTGCCTTGGCTTCCCTCGCAGACATGCGCTGCTCATCAGAAGCCCCAAAGCATCTGTCCCTACCGTGTTATCGCCCTCAAACGTCTGGAAGATGTCGTGGTCGCTGCGCAGCGCGCCCAGCCGGTTCACCGCCGCATAGCCGTGCCCACCACAGCACTCGCGGCAAATGCTGCTCGGGGTTGATGGGAAATGTGACGGTGGGGCCAGGGTGAGCAGGGATGTTTGGGCTGTGGACGATGTTGATGAGCGGGGCTTGCTCCATCACGGCAAACGCCAAGCCAATGATGGGTGAGTGTTGCCACCCCACAGCGGCAGCGACAGCAGCAGGCAGTAGCGGCACAGGCTGCCACCGGAAGCCACAGGCCTCTGCTCACGAGAGCGCTGTGTTGACATAGCCAGTGGTGTAGGCCTTGAGACCCGCGGACAGCGAGTGCACGTCGGCCACCAGAGCCTCGTCCTTGGTGCGCTTCATCTCGCAGTACTTGTCCACCAGCTGCGAGAGGGTTCAGCAACAGCGTCGTGCTGCCCGTCAGAATAGGCGGCATGCGCCATTCCACCAGCCAACATTGTCCACACCAAAGCGGCGTTAGGCAGCCCTGTCTCATCACCCCTGGCATGCGTCAACCGCAGGCCGCACCTTGTTCTTGGCAAAGTTGAGGGCGTAGCAGGTGGCCAGCATGGGCATCAGCTTGGCCTGCAGAAGGGCAAGTGCGGAGATCGCCAAGCATTACGTCAATGCAGGGCTTTAGAGGCAGCTTGCTGGTGGCCACATGTTCACCCCTCGACCGCCCCGTCTCATACTTGCAAGCACCCTCCCCTTCCTCGCCTGCTGGCTGGGGTAGTCCAGCACCGCAACCTCCGGGGCATCAGGCGGCCCAAACTGCTGCCGCTGCGCGCTGTAGCGCACTGCAATGGTCAGGGCGCCCTTCAGCACGCCCACTGCAGGTGGGAAGCATAGGCAGAAGGCAAAGCGTGTCTCAGTGTGAACTGGACAGGCAAATGCACCGCACTGTCATATTTAGAGTGTTGCAGCACACCCAGGCATTGCGTTGCGCACCCAGCAGTAGCCCTGCCCCGCACCTGATGCGGCGGTGAGCCCCACGCGCCCGCCCGTCAGCTCTCCTATCGTGGCCGCAAAGCGCTTGGCAGATGAGGCGATGGGGCTGGAGTAGCGCCCGCTGCGGTCCACTGCAGACCCAGCGGGGGCAGCCAGGTGCAAGAGGAGGTTCGCCATCAGCAGCATCCGAGGGCAGGGTGCTGATTGAACAGCTAGGCAGAGTCCAGTCACGTGACACTGCACCTCGCATGCAGCCAGGGCAGTGCATCAGCAGCCAACCACCATTGCCACATGCGTACCAGTGGCAAATCGGTCCAGCAGGTTGTCACGTGGCACGCGCACATTGGTGAACCGGATGGCGCCGTTGTCAATGCCATTCAGCCCCACCTGCAGGCGGTGCAGCAATGGCATCAGCGCTTGCCATTCCATGCATGGGCCGCTGCCTTTCTGCCGCCCACTGCCCTGCAGGCCTGCACAGTTGCACCACGTCGGGGCCGACAGCAGGCAGGCGCACAGAGCCCTCCCCTGCCCACCTTGTAGCCGCAGTCGTGGATCTCCACTCCATCGCACAGCCGCCCCTGCTCGTCCCGCAGCGGCACCACAAAGGCGTGCACCCCGTGGTCATCCAGTGCGCCGCTGCCGTCAGGGGAGGGCACCTGGGGAAGCAAGGGGAGGGGTGGGAGGGTAACACTCGTGGTGCAGGTGGGCGCCAGAGATCGGCTTGGCGGGGGCTGGCCTGGACAGCAGCCAAGCCAGAGCGGTGGAAGTGGCGTGCACTGTGCTGGGGGCCTGCTGCAAGCTGTGCCGCCCCACCTTGAGGCGTGCAAACACGGTGGCCGCCTTGCCGTCCTCTGCTGCGTTGCCGATCCACCACTTGATGGCGCCGTCGTCAGGCGTCTGGACAGAGGCGGTGGCAGCAGGTTTGGGCAGGCTGGGAGGAAAAAGCACTCTACCATGGTCGACTGCCACCTAGCCATCCTGGGATTGCACGTGCAGGCACAGCAGAGTCACCCCAGCATCCCAAATGCAAGCTGCTGTAGCTGCCCGCAGCCATTCTTCACTCACGTTGACCACCCACTCGTCGGTGCGCACATCCAGGATGGCCTCCGTCTGCAGTCCCGCCACATTGCTGCCATGCTTCAGCTCCGTCATCGCAAAGCAGCCTGTGCAAGCGCAGTCAGGGAGTGTGCAAAGCATACATGTGAACATGCCTTCTGTGCTGGGCTGGACTGCAGGTTAACTGCAGCCAGCCCAGCAGCCGAGCAGCATCAGAGGCCCAACCAGTAGCCACAGACACATCTCACACGCCCCTGCATGGTCTCACCCGGCAGACGCAGCCGGTCGATGTCCTCCAAATACTTGCGCCGGTGCTTCTCAGTGCCCAGGTTGAACACCGAGCCTGCAAGGGGGCAATAGCGGGCCACCTCAGGCAGCTTTTCAGGCCTGAGCTCTGCAGCTTGCCACGCTCTTGCGGCAAGCAGCCCTTAGCAGCACCAGCAGGTGAGCTCTGCATTGCACGCGCAGCACCACTCACCGCCCCACAGGCTGTACTGCACTCCCAGCTTGATGGTCTGCGGCAACATTGCGGCAGGGTAGTGTCGTCAAGGCAGCACGGGCAAGATGTGTGAGCAGCAGCATGGTGGCGGTGGCAGCGGCGGTGGCAGCGCCGGTTGCGCCAGGGACAGCAAGGTCGGCAGCGGTGGCGGCAGAGATGCAAAGCAATCCACAGTAGGCATCGCCAGGCCACTTCTGGTCCCTGCCGCGCACCAGCGACAGGTCCACTAGCGAGAGCAGCTCGGCAAGCTTGAAGTAGGAGGCGTAGTCCTTGGCGAAGAAGGACATGGGCGAGTATCCGGCGTTGATGATGGTGCGCCTGCGGGGAGAGGGGCAAGGGATCATGCGATCTGTTGGGGGCACATTTGGACAGGCCGGGGCAGGGCATCAACTGCCTGCTCCACCACATCATGTGCGCTATCCGGCGGCGGCAGCAGCAGCAGCGGCGGCAGCAGCAGCAGCGGCGGCAGCAGCAGCGGCGGCAGCAGCAGCAGCAGCAGCGGCAGCGGCGGCAGCAGCGGCGGCAGCAGCGGCAAGAGCGGCGGCGGCAGCAGCAGCAGGCGTGTCTCACAGGCATCGCCGCACGAGCTCGCGGTGCTCCTCTTTGGTGAGCCCCTCCTCCTCAGCCACCAGCAGGTCGGGGTGCTGCACATGCGGGAATCAGCAGCAGATCAGGTTGGGGATCTGCACCCCAACACCATGCCCACATCTGCATGCTGCAGGCTGCACCCGCCACTGGCCACAGCTGACCACACCCTTCAAACCCAACCCAGCAGCTGAGGAGCCTGTTCCTCGGCAGCCCCCAGCACCCACCTGGCGGAACAGCTCGTACACCTCGTGCTTCAGCACCCGCTGGTCATCCAGGAACTGCTCCATGAGTGTCACATCGAACTTGGGCAGCTGCCTGCAGGTACATGGGCAGTGGCCGGGGTGTGTGGGCTGCGGGCACGCCGCAGGCAGCGGCGGCGGCAGCGGCACCCACCTGACCGCGTATGCCGAGGCGTGCTGGCCGACCATGCCGCTGCAGATGTTGCTGGAGGGCTCCGTGAGCTGCCTGCGCAGCGCAGCGGCCCGCCGCTGCGTGCTGGCCATAGTGTCTCGGAGGGGCCCAGTCAGCAGAAGGCCAGGGGCGCACTGCGCGCGTCGAGTGAGCTTTCTGCGCTGCCCACAATTACGAGCAGGCCGCGGGGCTGCCGGCCGGCACTTAGGGCTGTGCAAGCTGGGGCGCCCTCGCTTCCTTGTCGTGCCAGCGGCTTTGCCGGGTTCCCAGGGATGGTGGGAGTGCGTGTGGAAGCCGATGCAGCGCGTGAGCAGCCGGTCACCAGCAGGGTCACTGCCTCCCGCTGCGCGCTCCGCAGGCATGGCCGCTGCCGCTCTCTGCACCCACTTCATGCTGCTGCTGCTGCTCTACTGATCCCATTATGGCTCGACTGCTGTCCACTTTTAACACGCCAGCAAATCGATCAGCTCACTAATCAACTATCTAACAGGTAAGCATCAGGGTAAGCGGCAACGCAGTGGCGATGGAGCAGACGGCGGAGCTCCACCTCGAGGGAAGGAAAGGAGCGAAGGGTGGGGAGGACAAGCCTACTTGCTGTTGTACTATACTACGGCTGTGGTGGTGCGGCGTCATGTGGAGGTGATGTGGGGCGTGTGGAGTGGGCGGCGAGTGCTGCTGCGCATAGACCTGTGTGGGGCCGGCTGGTCGAAGCTGCCCGGGGGCGGGTCGCTGGGCGCCGGCAGCGGCGCCATTGCAGGTGATGGAAGCTTCACGGAGGCCGGCCTGCAGGACATCAGGCAGGGGTGGCAGAGAGCACAAACTGAGCCGTGCAGTCGGCCGATCATGCATGCCCCGACATGCAGCACAGCCGCATGGATCGTTCGCAGCAGCCGACAAGTGCCAACCGAGCGCAAGCACCATTCGCCCCTCCTCTTGTGTCATGCCCTGCCAGTCAACACACCCCGCACCCACATGCGCACCTGATGGTACTGGAAGGCTGTGCCCGCGCCAGGTCACTCAGCCTGCTTCATCTCCTTTGCGCAGAAGGCGGCCTTCCAGGCCTTGAGCTCCGCCAGCTCCTGCTCGACGGCCGCCAGCTTCTGCTTGGTGGCCTCCGCCTCCTGCTTGGCGGCCGCCAGCTCCCGCTTGGTGGCCTCCGCCTCCTTGCGCTCCACTGCAGACATTGGCAGGTCGTGTGCCAAGCAGGGGAACAGGCGGCGTGTTGCCGCGGTGCCCGCCGCCTTGGCGAGGGGGGCGGCACCCGCCGCGAGCGCGATTGCGGCCGCAATGTTGACGATTCTAGCCGCATCTGGCTGGAATGCCATGCTGACCATGGGCTTGCGCGGGCCGTGCGTCAGCCGGCCGCGGACGGCGGTGCTGCGCGGCCTGGGCGCCAGCGGGCGGCTGGCGGCGGCGCGGCGGGGCGCCG
>VIYQ01000693.1:0-10607 GCA_009928355.1 Chlorella sp. CH2018
AGCCCGCCCAGCCCACCATCACCCCGCCCCCGATAACGTGGTGCAGGCCGTGGCCCGGCCGGCGGGCGTGGCCTGGCGGCAGCGGCGGCCGGCGCCACGCCTCGTGGTGGCGGCCAGCGGCAAGCAGACGGTGTGGAATGGCGAGGGGCCAGGTGAGCGGCTGGCTGGCTGTCGTGTCAATTGGGCAGACCGCTGTCACAAACGCACACGAGTGCCACGCCCAGAACCTTCGCCACAGTGGTGCAAGCGGCCGGGCGGGCAGGATCCCGTCAATCTTCCGGCTGCTGCTTGCCCCTTGCAATCGGTTGTAAACACCCCTTTCTGCTTGTCGACCAGCAGCACGAGCCTCTTCCTCTGCCATCCTGCCCTCACGTTTCCCTGCAGACTACACCATGCGCGATGTGGAGCGCTTCCATGAGGTGGGCCTTCCCTGCGGCTAGTTGTGCACAGCGCACGGGGCCCTTCAGCACCTCCGTGGCTCATGAGCACCTGCCAACAAGCAGGCTTGCATCTCAGGCAGCTCGCATTGTGTCAGCAGCAATAGATGCCCCTTAACGACTAACCGACATGCCCACATGGGGCGGCAGGCCAGCCCGGAGCCCCCTGCTCAGCCCCCACTTTGGTTGATGTCATGTCACTTCCACGCATGACCACGGGGCCAGCAAGTTGCAACTGCAGTGGATTCGTTCGCAGCAGACAGCTCACCCCCCCTCTTTGCCTATCTTTTCTCCCCGCAGGATGAAGCGGCCCGCAAGTTCCACCTGCCCGCAGACATGGGCCAGTGGGACGGCGAGGGCAAGGGTGCGCTGAGCGCTGTTTGTGGGTGGGCAGCATGTGGGCAGCATGGCAGGAGTGGGGGGCAGCGGGAGCAGCCGGTGGATGGCGAGGAGCACTGGCCGGGCAGGGGTCACTACGTCGGGAGCTGGGCTTGTCATTCCGCTCGCGACTCTGGGGAGCTGATCTTGTCACCTCCCAACTCCCCTCCCAACTCCCCACCTCCAGACTACAACATGAAGGATGTGCAGGCATTCCACGAGGTGCAGGCCAGGGCTGCCGCCAACCCAGACGTGTTCAACGGCGAGGGCCCGGGTGAGCACGCGGTTGTGTGCGGGCCTGCACTGGTGGGGCGGCCGCCAGCTCTCACTGACGGGCGAGGGGGTGGGAGTGGCTGGCATGTGAACAGGCGAGAGGCTGCCGATGGCTGCACAGCATGTGACAGACTTAATATGTGAGTTTGCTACCGAGTCCAGCCGTTGCTGCGCATCACACACCCACCACGTGGTGCCGCCGCTGGCTGTGCAGGGTACGGCATGAAGGATGTTGAGGCTTTCCATGATGCCCAGGCCAAGGCGCGTGGCCCTGATGCCAGGCAAGCGGCCCCGCACGTGTCACGCCACTGGCGGTCAGGGCAGCAATGCATCGGCTTGCTTGCGTGGCAGCCTGTGCTCTCGCGGTGCACGCATGCCAATGCCAGTAGTTGGCGCCGCGCTGCTCAGCAGCGGGGTGAACTCGAAACGAGCGTATGGCTAAGCTGCGCTGCTGCTGTTGCTGCCTCCCTCTTCCCCGCAGCATGTACAATGGAGAGGGCCAGGGTGAGCTGTGTGTGTGGCTGCCGGGCTGGGGTGGGGTATGAGTGGAGATTGCTACAGCCTCCTCTGCTGCCGCTGTTTCCAGGCACGGCTGGCCAGGCGCAAGTGCCACACACGGCCTACGCCGGCTCAAGCTGGCAGCCCACAAGCTGTGCTGCTTCACCCTGCCCCTGCAGACTATGACATGAAGGATGTGGAGCGCTTCCACGAGGAGGCGACCAAAGACAAGATGATGCGCCGCAAGTGAAGCTGAAGCAGCGGCTTCAGCCGTGGCATGGCCCAGAGCAGCTGAGGCCAGGCCGTGCTGCAAGTGTGCCTGCGGCGGCAGCACAGCCGAAAGTGGATACCCGGCTCGCTGGCGGCTGAGCCAGCGGCCGGGCCGGCAGCTGGCTGGGGAGAGGAGAGGTGAGGCTGGCCGTGCTGCCGCCCACACAGCAGCTGCCGTCAAACCCAGGTAATGCATGAAACGCTCCAACTCGTCGTAACCGCCACAACGCAACCGCAGCGGGCGCGCCCCTCGCACTGAACCCCTGCCTTTTGCTCCCTAGGTTTTCTTGGCAGCCGCACCCTGCACATTCCGATTTATTGCATGCCATGCTTTGTCCATTGCCCCAGTTTTGAGAGGGAGCTGGAAAATGGCCAGCCCCAACCATCAGATTTGCCCAACACCAAACACCCCTGCGCTTGTACCCTCTGCGAGCCTGATAACGCTAAGCTATTGCTGCTGCCCTGGAGCGCGCCCCTGTGCCCACACGCCTTGTTGTACTGTAATATCAAAGAATGGCTTGCAGGCAGCAGCGGGAGTGGCTTGCAGGGAGGGGAGTCCATTGCCGGGCCACTGCAGTCCAGCAAGAGCACGGCAAGGGGACATTGGTTTAAAGGTACTCATCGAAACCATCTTCTTCCTCCTCCTCATCCTCTGCCCAGGCAGCCGACTCGGAAACCGCTGCTGCCGCTGCCGCTGCTGCTGCTGCCGTGCCACCGCTGCTGCTGCCCCCACCGCCAGGACCGCTGCCCTCTTCTTCAAGCTGCTGCTCCTCCTCCTCATCGCCCCAGCCATCCTCCTCTTCCATCTCCGCATCTGCGTCTGCAGCTGCTGCGGGCGCTGCCTCTGCTGCTTGATGTGCCGCTTGCACTGCCGCTGCTTGTTGCTGCT
This sequence comes from Chlorella sp. CH2018, assembly GCA_009928355.1. Classification (NCBI taxonomy): domain Eukaryota; kingdom Viridiplantae; phylum Chlorophyta; class Trebouxiophyceae; order Chlorellales; family Chlorellaceae; genus Chlorella; species Chlorella sp. CH2018. The sequence goes on from VIYQ01000693.1 coordinate 2,746, forward strand.
GCTGCTGTGGCTGCTGTGGCTGCTGTTGTTGCTGCTCCGCTTGTTGCTGCTCCCCGGCCCCTGCGCCTCTGTCAGCTCGCGCAGCGGCCGCAGCAGTGGCCGTCACCGTGCGGCGGAAGGGCTGGTGGAATGTGTCGTGCAGGCGGCGGGCCTTTGTTGGGCCGATGCCGGGACAGGCCTGCAGCTCCTCGGCAGAAGCATTGAAGATGGCTGCCACCGAGCCAAACCTGCAGGGGCGGCAGAGTTGGGAGTTGGTTGCAGGATCCAGCCTGGTTGGTGGTGTGGTGTGGCAGCTGGACGTGCAATGGCACCAGCAACACAGGGGTACAGTGAGCCAGGACACGCATGCACAACTGCCTTCCACATCAGTGCGAACGACACCGCAGCACACCCAGCAGCAGTGAATCCCCCAGGCAGCAGCAGAGCGCGTGCACCTGTCCCCCAGCGTCTTGACATCTGTGCGGTTCACGCCGCGCACAGTGGTGAGCGTGGCATTGATGCGGGACAGATAGTCGGTGCCCAGGTCTTTCTGGATTACCTCCGCTGGCTTGTGCTCGTAGCTGCAGGATGTGTGGGCAGCAGGGTGTGGCGGGCATGAACAACACTCGAGGTACAGCAGCCATGTCGGTGCTTACACATGGCCTCAGCGGCACACAAGGCTGCGACCCGTGAGGTCCAGATGCTCAGCACTGTCACAGCCAAGGCTGCGACCGATAGGGCCCGATGCCCAGCATGGCCGCAGCCGGCCCGCACCTCTTGAAGGTCTCCAGGTAGCGCGCACACTCCTGGTTGCTCCAACCGCAGATCAGGGTGCAGTCGTTGCCCAGTGCTGCACGCGTGACCTGCGGGAGCGGGAGAGAGGGCAGGGCAAGCGGCTACGAGTCAGCGGGGAGGTGAGGATGCTGCGTAATCTCAACAAAGGTGCATAGTCCGAACGACTGCATCCTCTGGTGTCAAGTGCGCGCGCAGCAGCAGCAACCAACACCAAACGACGGCTCTTGCTTGTGGCAGCAACTCCACCGCACCCTCCACGCCCATGCTGCAGCTTGCCCAGGTGTGACCCGCACATGCATACAATGGGAATCAAACACCCAACTGACCTGTGCCAGCGGCTCCACCGCGTCTTCGGTGTCCACGTGGCACAGAATGACTCGCAGACGGAAGGAGCGCTGCAGCTCACGGATGCGATGGTGGATGTACTCGGGCTTGAGCAGGTGGTACCTGCCGGGGTTGGAAGGAGGCAGGCGGCTGTAAGACGGATGTCAACAGGGAGGACGTGTAGGCTGGCGGATGTACTTGGGCTTCAGCAGGTGGTACCTGCCGGGGTGTTGTGAGTTGCAAGAAGCAAGGTAGGTTTGGCGGCCTCATGCAGCAAAGAAGCTGTGCGAGGCGCAGCCAGGCGCGGTCCCCAGCGCGTCACAGCTAGCCGCCAGCCGCCGTTGGTGTGCCCCACCTGAGGCTGAGGAAGAGGCAGGCGGTGTCCCGCCCCAGCAGGTAGTCGGGCACAATGTCGCCAAACTGCCAGCGCACATTCCTGCGGCGGCAAAGTGAGGGGCATGCTGTCGGACGCAGGGATAATCATGCACCCAGCTTGACATTATGCTCTCCCACCAGCTGCCGCAAGCAGGCCACACGCAAGGTTCGGCGCAGATGCACCGGCTGTGCAGCAGCAGCACCTGATGTAGCGCAGCACTGGGTTGCCCTCCTGCCGCCTGCTGACAATGATGGCATTGGCCGGGAACTGCTGCTGCGGCACTGGCTGCTGCGGCACCGGCTGCTGCGGCGCCTGTTGCTGTGGGGGCCCCGGCCCACCGGCCCGCTGCTGCAGGTTGGGCGGTGCATACCGCTGCTGCTGCTGCTGCTGGGCATACTGCTGCTGCTGCCCGGACGGCGGCAGGGGCTGCTGGAAACCTGGCCGGGGAGGTGGAGCCTGCTGCTGCCACGACTGCTGCTGCGGCTGCTGCCACTGCGGCTGGCGCTGAGCCTGTGCCTGCGCCTGCGGCGACGAGAAGCGCGGCCGGCCCTGCCCCTGCAGCGGTGGCTGATAGGCTCCTGCCTGCTGCTGCTGCTGTCGCTGCGGCGGCTGTGCTGCATAAGGCTGGGGCCGCTGCTGCGGTTGCCGGCCAGGGGGGCCTGGCTGCGGCGCCCTGCCGCCCGCTGCTGCCCCAGGACGGCCGCCGCCAATGAAAGCAAAGGGGTCGACGTGGCTGCCGCCCGGCGACCGTGCCAGTGCGGCCTGGGGCGCCGCGCCTGCTCCTGCACCGCTGCCGCTGGCCCTGAACAAGCTGGTGGGTGCCGCTCGTTGCCGCTCCGCCTGCTGCACCTCTCGGAATGAGGGGATGGCAATGCCGCCCGGCCTCGGGCCGGCAGCAGCGGCGGCGGCGGCGGCGGCGGCGGGTGGCGCGCCTGCAGCCGCAGGCCCTCCCGGCTGCTGCTGCTTGCGCTGCAGCCCGCCGTCGCCTCCCACAAAGGAGAAGTCGGCCATGCCGGCGGCCTGGCCGGGAGAAGTGCTGGAGGCCCGGCTGCAGGGCGCGGCCCGATGCGATCGGATGCCAGTGCAAGCACCTGGGAGGTTGCAGCAGCGGGTGGGAGGGCCCGAATTGGCGGGCGGCAAGCCTGTGCTGTGGCCTGCTGCGCCGGCCATTTTGAGCTCGGCCTCGCGCCTGCAGGGCGCTACACATTACTGATCGCTCCCGGCAGCGCTGCAGAGTCATCAGCAGCGCCGCACGGCAGCTCAGCAGCAGCGGCCGGCCCGAGAGCCGCGCTCGAGCTGCGGAGGGGCGCGGCGAGCGGCGGCATGGAGGCCAACCCGCTGCAGCGCATCTTTGCAACCTCGGACAGGAACGGCGACGGCGGCCTGGATGAGGTGCGAGGGGGCGGTGACAGCGGTGGGCAGCTCGCGTGGGGTGTGTGGGCCCCTGGGCGCCGCCCCTCCCATCAGCATGCCGTCTGGATACGAACAGGCTGCCGCCCGACCCTGCCGCGCGGGCCTGACAGCTGCCGCCGCCGCCAGGCCGGGTTCACAACCCTGCTGCCCCACCCCTGCCGTGCAGTCCGAGGTGGCATGGCTGATCAAGGCGGTCAACCCTGACGTGCCGCTGGGCGAGGCGGCACTGGGGCTGATCCTGGAGGAGGTGCGTGGCAGCTGGGCAGCGCCATGCGGGCCGGGGCCGCCAGCCAGGCAGCGGCGGCGGGAGAGGACGGGCCTTGTGACAGCTGCACTGCATGCATGTTGGCTGGAGAAGCATCCCCTCAGCATGACCAGGTTACACGTATCCATGACAGGCAGCTTCAAAATGCAATGCCCCTGCGCTCCCTTCCAACACCGCTCGCCCCGCAGGTGTGGGCGGCGTTCCCGGCGCACATCAAGCAGCAGGGCCTGACGTATGAAGGACTGCAGCAGCTGTATGCGCAGGCAAGTCTTTGGTCTTTCATTTGCTGGCAGTGTAGCACTGTGGGAAGCACAGCCGATGCAGCATCAGCAGCAGTTGCATCACTGCTGGCCGCCCAGTGCTTGGTCAACCCCCACCGCTCCCCCCACTGCCACAGGGCTATGCCGACCCCGAGCGGGACTACCAGCTGCTCGCCCAGCAGGCAGCAGACGAGGCGGCAGCCGCTGCTGACGGCCAGCTGGGTGGCTCGGCTGCCAAGCGTGCCAAGCTGGGCACCGCGGCAGTGGCACAGGTGCGGGAGCTGGTTGCTGTGACCTCGTTTGTTCCTCAGGGTTGTGAGGCCGACGATGGCCGCAGATGCTACATTTATGCGGATAGCACCATGTGCCTCACCGTTGCACGGCCAGCCTCAATGTGTACCGCCCTCCAACCTCCTGTTCTCCACCCGGCAGGCCCTGCTGACGCCGGCAGCTGGCGCCAAGGCGGGCGGTCTCACCCCCCGCGATGTTTTTGACGACCTTCAGACCCCTGCACCGGGCGCCGGAGGCGCAGGCGGTGACACCGCTGGAGAAGAGCTGGGCCTGCTGTCCGCTCAGCACAGCGCTCGTGGTACCGGCAGCGCAGAGCGTGCCGCTGGCGTCACCCTGGGTGCCCCCGGCACCCTCAGCCGGCGGGGCACGGCGGCAGCTGGGGAGCTGGAGGCGCCTCTCACCGCCCGCTCCGATGTGTTTGACTTCTTGGCCACGCCACGGACCGAGGCGGGCGCGTTTGCGCCCCCACAGGCGAGTGACAGGGGGCGTGCTGGGGCTGGGGCTGGGAGCTGCGAGGCCTGCTGCTGGTGCCTGGTGGCATGCCGAGCCCACACTCCATGTGTGGCTGGTCTTGCACGCCTGCCCAGCAACTGACTCCTGCCCTTCTTCCCCCGCCCTGCCATCTGCAGTCCCTGCGTGGCATCAACACCCGGGGCCCTGGCGGCCAGCTGGAGCCCGGTTTTGGCGGCATGGACGGCAGCAGCCTGCCAGCGACACCCATGACTGCTGGCGGCGGTGACATCTTTGATGGGCTGGTCACCCCCACCGCCACCGCAGCTGCTGCAGCTGCAGGCGCCGCCGGCGCAGCGGTCGCCTTCCAGCGACCAGACAGCGTGCCCCCGCTCAACACAGCGGCACTTGCGGCTGCGGGCGCACAGCGCAGCGCTGTGGCGCCGACCACGGGTGCCACTGGCACCACCTTTTACAGCACTCAGGAGGCAGCCAGCGGCGCCTTCGCATCCGACCGCTCTGGCTTCAAGAGCGCTCGGTCGGGGCTGCCCAGCGGGCGCGCCTCAGATGTGTTTGACTTTGTGCAAACGCCCGCGCACAGCAGCCGCGGCGGCGCGGCACCCGCCGCCCTGGCCGCCGGTGCTGTGGCAGCGGGCCTGGTGGCGGCAGCCGCGGTGGCTGCTACCCCAGGCAGCAGCGCAGAGCAGCTGGGCAGTGGGGAGGAGGGCCAGCCTGCGGCTGTGGAGGTGGCAGCCAGGCGTCCGGGCTTCCGCATGGATGTCAACGACCTGGCTGAGGACTCGGTGTCTGGTGAGCGGATGGGAGGACTGCTGATAGGGTCAGCAGGGAGCGAACGCGGGGCGTGAGCAATGGAGGACTGTTTGGGCAGCAATCATGCTGCCTGCAGCGCATGCATGAGTGCCCGCTTGGTTGTGCTGCAACTCAACCCCTGCCCCTGGACATGGAAAGAGGAGCTAGCACCCCCACCTCACCCCTGACTTGTGCAGTGATGGAGAGCTATGCTGGCTTTGCAGGCAGCCCCGCCACCGTCACCAAGCCGGCTCCCTCAGGTGCAGCCAGCATGGCAGGCGCGGGTGCTGCTGCTGCCGCCGGCGCAGCGGCAGCTGGTGAGGCTGCCTCCCAGGGGGCAGCTGCCCCTGTGGCATCCCCAGCTGCAGCAGGCAGCGCATCTGTGGGCTCGGCAGTGGCTGCGGCGGCAGCTGGCGCATCTCCGCTCAGCTTCACGCTGCGCCTGCCCGCCGACAGCTCCGCCAACTTTTCGGGTGGCGAGCAGGAGCAGCGGCGCGAGCTGCTGGCGGCCTTTGAGCGCGCGCTGCCGGGTGCGTGTTTTCTCAGAGTGTTCAAGTCGTGGCCAAGAAGTGGGATTGCTTTTTATGTGCTTCCCTCTGCACCTGCAGCATGCAAGTCAGCTGCTCAGCAAGTGACTGAACCTCCAACCAAACCATCCACAACTCCCATCTGCTGTCCGCAGAGGGCAGCGCTGCAGAGCTGGCGCACGCTTCCCCCGCCCCCGACGGCTCCCTGCTGGTCACTGTGGCAGCCACCCTGCCGCGCGGCAGCAGCACCGCGGCAGAGGAGGCTCAGTACATGGCGGCAGTGCTGCACAGTGACGCTGGGCAGGTGGGTGTGCTGGTTTGGAGTAGGCTTTAGGTGGGCGGGCTGGAGAGGGCGGTTGATGGTTTGTGGCAGAATGTGGCACAATGGCTCGCACCTGGCACTGCCCATGCATATGTGTTTGTCTGAGATGTGCGGTCCCGCAGCAACCCTGCCACCGCTGCTGATCAACTCTGCTGGCTTGTGCTGCCTCTCCCCTTTGCAGGTCTTCACCCCTTCTGTGTTTGGCGAGGTCAGCCTGGTGTCTGTGGCAGCCGCCAGCGGCGCCGCAGCTGCAGCAAGCGCTGCCTCAACTGGCAGTGTTGCCCAGGCCCGAGACACAGCTGCTGCTGCCGAGGATTCCGCAGCCTCTGGCCCAACAGCAGGCGTCCGGGTGGAAGAGTTCACGGCGGCGCAGCGCGCGCAGCGCAGCAAGGGCCCCGCTGCTGCACCTGCGGCGGCCGATCTGGCAGATGCGGAGCAGCCCATGGAGGAGCAAGCGCCTCCACCAACTGAGCTTGAGCTGAGGTGAGATGGCATGAGATGTGCCTGCTGCTTTGTCTGCGAATCGCCTCTGCCTGATGGGCGGACGTGAATGCAGAGGCTCGCTGCTGCAAGAGCTCCGCACCTTCAGCACCTCCATTCCCTTCCTTGCTCCCTTGCAGCCTGCCGGTGGTGTGCGAGGTGGCCCCAGGCGCCACCTCCCTGCCAGCCGATGTCGAGGCGGAGCTCATGGACACTGTGTCTGCTGCGTTGCCAGGCAAGTAGTGAGGTGTGTTTGAGCATGGCATGGCCGTTGATGGCAAGTGATGCATCTGGCGCACGGCTGCGCAGGCACAACACTGCAATTCAATCGAGCCTTTTTGGCTTAAATCAGTTCCAAGCCCTCACTCCGCCTGCCGCACATGCCTCTTTGCAGAAGGTAGCGCTGTCCATGTGGCACGGGTCGCTCCTGCTGCCACTGGCGCCGGCATGGTGGCATCCGTGGAGATCTCTGTGCCTGCAGCCGCAGCGCCTGGTGCCGCTGTGCAGCAGGCCGGCCAGCAGCTGGAGAAGCAGTACCAGCAGGCGGCGGCGGTGGCCGTGGCTGAGAAGGCTGCCGTGGCTGCTGCTTCTGCTGCTGCACAGGCAGCGGCTGAGGCGGTGGCAGCAGGCAGCAGCAATGCTGCCGAGCGGGCATCGGAAGCAGCAGCAGAGGCGGCTGCAACGGCTGAGCGTGCTGCCCAAGAGTCCGGCACCGCGGCAGCGGGAGAAGCGGCTCGGAAGGCGGCTGCTGAAGCATCAGCCGCTCAGGCTGCTGTCACCAGGTTTGAGCGGGCAGCTGCTGCAGCTGCTGCTGTGGAAGAGGCCACCGCAGCACTTGTGGCAGTGAAGCAGGCCTCGACTTCAAAGGAGGCTGCTGCGGCTGCCGAGCGGGCCGCAGCTGCGGCGGCAGTGGCACAGCAGGCGGCAGCAGAGAGCGGCAAGGCTGAGGCCATCCAGGCTGCTGAGCAAGTTGCAGCTGAGGTGTCTACCGCACAGGAGGAGGTGGCCAGCAAGGCGGCGAGCGAGGAACAGACTGCTGCCCAGCTGGCAGCTGCTGAGGCCGCGGCGGTAGAGGCCAAGGCAGCCACGACTGCTGCGGCTGCTAAAGCTGCAGCTGACGTCGCTGTCGCTGCAGCTGAGGATGCAAAGGCTGCAGCAGCGGAGGCTGGCACGGAGGCAGCTGCAGCAGCTGCTCAAGCGGCTGTTGAGCATGCTGCAGCAGCCCAGCAGGCTGCTACAGCCGTGGAGCACCATGAACGCGCAGTGGCGCAGGCAGAGGCAGCAGCAGCTGCCCTGGCTGAGGTGAAGGCCAGCACCGATCCTGCCGCAGCTGCTGCAGCTGTAGAGGCAGCCATCGCCGCTGCTGCATCGGCTGCAGCTGCGGCAGAGCAAGCTGGCACCCCTGCTGCTATCGAGGCCGCCGCACAGGCGGCTGAACATGTGGAGGCTGCTAAGCAGGCAGCAGCTGCAGTTGCCGGCTGCTTTGCGGCCAGCGAGGCAGCGCAGCGTGCCGCTGATCTGGCGGCCAGCGCCCAGAGCGCAGAGGAGCTTGCTGCTGCGCAGCAGGCGG
>VIYQ01000696.1:0-13075 GCA_009928355.1 Chlorella sp. CH2018
CTGTTACTGCTTCAGAAGTGATCACCTGTTGTTGCTCGCCTGACACTGCCCCACCTTGCGTCGCTCTGCCCTCACGTTGCCACACCTGCACAATTGTAACGCCAACGCCAGCTCAACCCGCTGCACCGCCCTCCCCTGCAGGGCAAGGCCGGCCAGGGCGGCGGCCTGTTTCTGTCACCCTATGGCGTGGCCCAGGCCCTGGGCATGCTGCTCAACGGCGTGGAGCCCGGCGGCGAGTCCTTCCACCAGCTCCAGGTGATTGCAGGGACCACTGGGCTGTGCAGACAGCCAGCCAGCTGCTCCAACGTCTGCACGTTGTGTGCTGCCGTGCCTGCGCCAGTGTCTCTGCGCTCCGCCTCCCAATCGATTTAGTGGCTGCTGGGCTTGGCAGGGCAGAGGAGCCCACCTGGAGCGCCCTTGGCACGGGCCGTATCTCCAAGATGTGCAGCTTCTCGCCTACCAACTCTCAGCCACTCCCTCCCCCAACGACTCGCCTGCCGCAGACCGTGGTGTTTGGCGGCACAGCCAGCGATGGCCCCTCGCTGGAAGGCCTCAACTCGCAGCTGCGGGGCCTGAGCCAGGCACTCATCAAGGTGAAACATGCACCCATGCCAGGGAAGAGAAGTGTTCGGTCCGCTCACTGTTTGCTGTTTGGTATGTGCGTCGTGGGCCACCCATGTTCGAATGCTGCGCAAGCTGCCAGCTGAGCGGGCCAGCTGGGTGTGCCCGCCGTTTGGAGCAGCCCTGCACATGGAACATAGGTGCACCTGCTGTAGCTCATTGATTGTCATTTTCACGCTGTGCTCCTTCCCATGCAGCCTCCAACCGATGACCTGACTGTGGCAGATGCCAACTCGGCCTGGCTTGCGCTGAGGTACCGCCTGCAGGCAAGCAGCATTGTGGTTGGATCACCAGCAGCACGCCGTTTAGGCTGTGGCGCGGGCTGCACCGTTGTCATTGGTTATGCACGGCTGCGATGTAGCCAGCGGCGGCTCGTTGCTACCCAATGGCTGAAAAATGGATAGCTTGGCCTGCCCTCAGGCTCCGGCATCCCTCCACTGCATTTCTCACCCACTCACCCACTGCCCTCCATGCAGGCACAGTTTGCTGCCACCCTGAAGGCGGCCTTCGACGCAGAGGCGCAGCCGCTTGAGAGCGCGGCAGCAGTCAACAGCTGGGTGGACCAGGCGACTCGGGGCAAGATCACAGAGATCATTGATGAAGGCGTGGCGCGGCAGGCGAGTGGGGAGGCTTTAGTTGCAGATCGCGGCGTGTGTTGAGTGGGGCTTGACGAGCTCCCATTCAGCGCAGAGAGCGCTGGAACAAGCAGTCATGGCACTGCCATGGGGTGTGCATGTATGTGCCTTCCCATGCACAGCTGCTCTTGCCTCTACCCTTCTTGCCATGCAGGCAGCAGTCATTCTGGTGAATGCCATCTATTTCAAGGGCCTCTGGCTCCACGCCTTCAAGAAGTGAGCATGGCATGGCATGGCATGGCATGGCTTGACATGTATGGGGTGAAGCAGCATGAGCATGGGGTGACATGGCATTGCATGGCTGTCCATGGCATGGCGCACCAATGGCTTTGCATGGCATCAAACGTTCCTCCAGCGCGGCAGACCATTGCATTACGCATGGCGGCGGCATGCCATGCACGGCATGGCGCGGCATGGGCACGTAGCATGCGCACAGCGCAGCCTGCATGGACAGCCCATGCGCACAGCCGCGCACACTCCCTCGGCTCGAGCACCAGTCACACATTGCATCCAAGCCTCACTGTACGACCAACACTCACCCGTTGGGGGAAATGCTTCCCTAAGCGTCCGGAGTTCAGTCTATCAGCCCGCCCATGTTTCCATGGTTCACCACACTGCCCTGCAGGACCAGCACCCACCCGCTGGACTTCACTCCGCTCCAGCACGGCGCGCCGGCGCTGCAAGCCGCCATGATGTTTCAGATTTTCAAGGGGCAGAGCGCGGTGCAGGTGCTGTGTGTGCTGGGTTGGAAAGCATGCCGCTGTGAACTGTACAGGTGTGATTCCTGGTGCGGGCACTGTCCATGGCAGATCACCCCACCCTAACGACAATGGGCCATCCTTCTGCCATGGGTCCACACCTACCGCAGCCTTTGCCCCGTTCCCCACTCGCGTTCCCCCTCTAGACACCTCACCCATCCCACATCTCCCCACGCACGCACCCTCCTCTTGCCAGGTGGCCACAGACCTGCCAGCAATCACAGCCGGCGGCAAGCAGGTTCAGTGTGCCGCGGTGCAGCTGCCCTACCGCGGCGGGGAGTACTATGCGGTGGCTGCCATGCCAGCTGGCGAGTGGGCCACAGAGCCAGCAGCCAATGGGCAGCGCGCGTTGGCCACCCCTGCCGGTCCTGTGCCATATGGAGAGGCGCTGGCTGCCTGCCGCCAGGCGGTGAGTTGCTGTGGATTCTTGGTAGTAACTGGTTGGACTAGAGTGGTTTGTTTTACCGAGAGGCGCTGCATTCCTGCGGTGATTGGTTAGGGTTGCTGTTCAGGTCTCGTATGCACCCCAGAGGCTTTGACCTGACGTGCCCTTCCTTCAACCCCACCGCCCCCCTGCAGCTGCTGGCACACCTGCCCGCAGACGGTGCAGCAGGAGGCGAGGCAGCTGTGGCCCCCAGCCAGCACTGGCGCCGCCTACCGGGCACCGACGTCAAGGTCTGGCTGCCCAGGTGCGTGCGGCAATCTGCTCTTGCAAGTGGGGCAGATGGCCATGGCCTGAACGCGGGTTGGGTGATTTGCATTCGCAGGTTGAACCGTCTGCTGCGCCGCGTGTGGCTAACACAAGCCAATCTAACTTTTGGGGCCGCTGTACTACTCTGCACGATCTGCCATCACCTGCCCGCAGGTTTGAGGTGGAGTTTGGGACGAGCCTGGTGGACGCGCTGCGCGCGCTGGGCCTCTCATCTCCCTTTGCCGGCGGCGACATCACGCAAGTGAGTGCACTGCTCGTTGAAACAAACAGTATTTCTCCTGTATGGAACGTGCACTTGCTCCTTGTCCCGCGGCGGCATCACTCAGGCGAGTGCTGCTGGCTGGCTGCTGATGGGGTGCACTGCACAGTGGCTTCAAGTCAGGTGAGGGTGGAGAGATGTTGGCTGATGGCTGCAGCGTGCAGATGCGAGGGCGCGACTGCAGCAGTGGTGGTAAGGCCGCTGCCACCGCCGTCAGTGTCGCTGTGCGTTGTCGGGCATCGCAGCTGGTGTGCTGCAATCACTTCCACTGATCATCAGCTGCCCCTTTCAACTGGCTGCAGATTGCGCAGGACGAGCAGGGCAGGCCCATTGGCGACCTGCAGGTGTCGGACGTTATCCACAAGGTCTATATCAAGGTGTGCTGCTGCTTCGCATGCTGCTGCAGTCGCTGCTGTGTCGCAGTCGTGGCTTGTAAGGAAGGGGGAACGAGGCGGCTGCCACCCCAGCTGCCGCCGCTGGTGCTGGCGCCGCCGCTGCCGCCGCGGCTTTTATTGTCGTGCGGCCTGGTGTCATTCTGATGACACTGTGGGTGGTGTTTGAAGGCTGATGAGGAGGGCACTGAAACGGCATGCCCGCCCCGGTCCTGCCCAGTTCCTGGAATGAACTCTGCTCCCAATTCTCTGTTGTCCGATGCGCTGCTGCAGGCTGACGAGGAGGGCACTGAGGCGGCCGCCGCCACTGCGGTGGTCATGCTGCGCTGTGCCATGCCCATGCGCAGGCAAGCCGGGCCTTGGGCTGGGCACGCCTGGGGTGGCAGCAGAGTGCAGCAAATGCTTGGAGTTGTGCCTCTGCCCTGCTGCCTGCACAGCAATTGCATGCCGTGCGCGCGAGCTCCATGCCGCTGGCAAGCGAACCAGCCGGCGCTGCCCACGGAAGCACACACACCCCTCAGCGGCCTCTCCCACTTCCGCCTCACTTGTGTCCTCACAGAAATTAAATCTTCGTTTTATATTGATTTGGATCTCATCTTGGTCCCCATTATATGCAGGGAGGAAATTGAGCTCAAGTTCGACCGGCCCTTTGTGTTTGCGGTGGTGCACGGCCCCACTGGCCTCGCGCTGTTCGCCGGCGAGGTGTACGCTCCAGAGGTCTGGAAGGCATGAGGCGCTTACAAGCAGCACTGAGGTGCTGAGAAGCAGAGCTGCAAGACGTTATCTTCCTGTGGAGACTCCTTGCGCTATGGAGCTGTGATTTTAGAGCGCAACGGTCAGCCAGCTGCAGGCCATGAGCCGCCCCGTATTGACAGTCAGTGGAGTGGCCATTGTGTAGTTGTATCGGCGCATGTTCATTTTGGGCAGCCCACAGGGCCTGCGCCCCTCGACTACAGCCTCCATGTTGTGTTATTGATCTGTCGAGAACCTGTAAGCCACACCATGACCTGCCCGCTCTCGTGGTGGGCGCCTAGATGGCTTGTTACTACAGCTTACGCTTACACTGTTGGGCCAAGCAGCATTGAATTGCACGGCCTGTGCAGCGCGCCCTCAGCAGGCACAGATAATACGTGCTGTGCTGCCGTGCCAGCGGTGGCAGGCAGGCAGCAGTGCGGACGGCGGTGGGAGAGGTGCAGCAAAAAGGGGCAAAATTGAGAAGAGGGGAAGATGCTTCGCATGCAGTTGGGTGGGCGGGGACGAATCGACAGAAATCAAGCGAGTGAGGGTGCATCACTTTGGGGGCAGCGGGTGTGCGTTTGTTCATGCGGTGCCACGCCCGGAGCAGAGCGCGGTGTGGAGGCCCGGGGTTGCAGGAGGGCAAGCATGGCTGAGAGCAACCAAGCCTGCTGCGAAATAAAAAAGCACCGGTGGCCTTCCAGCGTGGCCGTATTTCAAGCCATGCTCGTCGGCCGCGGGTGCGCTTCAACTCTCTTCACTGGTCCTCACTGCGTGCTGCCTGTGAGCCTTCAACTCGGGCGGTTGTCGCCCTGGATCGCTGGCTTCACGCCTCCCAGGTCTCAGGCTTGTAGATGTCGCCCACAAACAGCGCCAGGCCGGTGGCGTCGTGCACGATGTCGAACACAAAGGGGCGGTCGAAGCGCAGGTCGATGGGCGGGCTGCAGGGGGGCGGGGGTACGGCAACCAAGGGAGTGAGCGCGGTGTGAACACATGCCTGCAGGAGAGAGGAGCGACGGACGCGCAGGCGGGTGCGGGCTGCAGGGGAGGCAGCTGCATGCTGCAGGGGAGGCAGCCGCATGCTGCTGGGGAGGCAGCTGCATGCGGCAGGGGAGGCAGCTGCAGCTGCATGGCAGGGGCGGGCATGCACCTGGGCATGCACCTTGCAGGGCACGTGCCGGCAGCAGCCTGGCAGGCACGAGGCCTGGCAGCCAGTGGCATGCAGGCGGCGTGCGTTTCACAGGCCTGCCCCCAAGGCCACCTCGACCATGCATGCCCCCAAGACCAAGTTTGCAAACCAGCAGCGCATCTCACTTGGTCTCCACAGGGGCGCTGGTGCCCACAGCAATGACGGTGACGGCAGCCGCCTCCGTGCCCAGCTCATCCACCTACAGCCACAGACGGCAGCAAAGAGGCAGAAGTGCATGAGAGCGTGCACACGGCTCACGTGTTGGGCGGCAGGGCGGCCTTGCCGACGATGACGGCAGTCACAGCGGCGGCCTCAGTCCCAGACTCGTCAACCTGTGCCGGCGGGGCGGGGCACACATGTTGCGTCTGCTTTGCACCGCAGCAGCGCAGGGCACACCCACGCATAGGATTTTGTGCTGCCTTATCGCACGGCCTAGGACCGGGCACGCAAACAAACTGAACAGGTGCAGGCGCAAGCTGCCCTCGCCAATTCGTAGGTCTTCGGAATGGAGCCTGCCAACACCACCGTGAGTGGCAAGTAGATAACCACCGAAAAAGCAGCCAGCTGCCCCTCACCTTCTCGTAGGCCTTGTGAATGGAGCATGCATATTCCGAAGGCGCCATGAGTGACAAGTAGATAACTGCAAAAACAAACAGCCAGCAGAACAAGTTGGCCTCACCTTTTCGTAGGTCTTGTGAATGACGTCCGAGACCTGGAGGTCGGTGGCGGGCTGACCGTCAATCTCAGCCATCTGCCACGGGGAGGGAGGGCGGGGATGGCGCTGCTCAGCAAGGCAGCGTTTGCGACTGAAGGACAGGCAGTCGAACAACGGGCCGGCCGCTCAGGTGGGCCATCCGGTGAGGTGAACAATGCGAAGAGGCCGCCATGCATAAGCGCAGTGCGGAGCAGCAGCGCACACATTCTAGTCAGCTTGCCAGTGCTTGCCGTACAGCAGCACACATGCACTGGGCAAGAAGCCCCGCGGCCGCCCAACACATGCACCCACCCACCTTTGTGAGGTCGCCGCCGGTGAAGGGTGCAGTGATGTTGAGCGCCTGCAGCGCCTCGTTCAGGTTGGCGCTGAACTCGATCTCAAAGCTGCGAGGCGGACAACAAAAGCGGAGTGGAGTGAAATGAAGTGACGTGAAGTGAAGTAAAAGAGAAGTGCAGCAAGTCAGGCCTGACATGCTGGAATGGGTGGTGTGCGGCGCCGCAGCGGCGCAGTGGGCGCGCTCAGGCTGGCCGATTCACGAACTTCATTGAACGCAGGCTCGCAGCGCAGATGGGAGCTGGGAAAACAGGCACAGCTGGTGAAGGTTGCCGGGCTGGCGGCAGCCCTCTGCATGGCTGCGTAAGCTTGGCTACCGAGCAGCACACTACAGGAGGCCGGCCAGACTAGCTAGACTGACTGCTACCAGAGCAGCAGCTGTCACGCGGACCCACCGGGGCAGGTAGAGGTTGACGGGGCTCTCTGAAGCAGGGTAGTTGCCGCCCGCCATGGCAGGCCCCAGCGTCTCAGCAACCTGAGCGGCGAGGACCGAAGGACAGCGTGAGCAACAGATGCTTAGAGGCAGCGCCTCTAAACAGGCACAGGGCGCCTGCAGCCATGCGCAAGATCAGGGCGTGGCTGCACCAAGCCACTCCAATCCAGCAGAGCATCCCACGACTGCCAGCAGCTCGCCACCTGGCGGCCAACCAAACAGCGCCACAGGGAAACAAACCACTGTACAGTAGTCCAACCAGTGGCTGCAAAGGCTCTCAAGAACAGCAGTGCGCTCACTCACCGCCTGGCGGCAGGCGTACAGGGCCTCAGCGTAGGGGATGGCGCCAACCTCGGTCTCGATGGAGACCTCACCATTGGCCACCGTGATGTTGCCGGCGGGCATGGCCACAATGGCTGCAGGCAGGCGGGCGAATGGGAGGCGGGCGGAAGGTAAATGGGAGGCGGGTGAATGGGAGACGGGTGAGTTGGAGGCAGGTGGCAAGTAAATGGGAGGCAGGCAGCATGATTGGAGGGAGGGGAAGGGGCTGAGGAGCGTGCCGGCGTTGTGGCGATGTCTACAAAAACAGGACGAGCAACGAGAAGCGCACCAGAGTAGGTGAAGCCGTTGTAGGGCAGGCGCACGGCGGGGCACTCGATGGGCACACCGTCCATGGCCAGGCCCGTCAGCACCTGGTACTGCACAAGAGTTGGGGGGCAGGGACCGCAGCAGGCATGAGGTGAGCGAGTGGGCACGTGGCACCGCCACAGCTGGGTGCGCAGGCGGCAGGCGGCATGCCAAGAACGGCGGTGTACGCTGTCACCAGCAGGGCAGGCCCGCCACAGGTGGCAAAGCCGGAACCGACAAAGCACACGGACCTGGAGGCGGCCCTGGTCGAACTTCTGGGACATCATGGCCGTCTGCAGGGTCGTGCCGTCCGCAAGGTTGAAGGTGTCTGCCTTGGTGGCCTCCCTGCGGGGGGCAGCAGCGCAACGCAAGGTGTGTTGGTCAGCCCGGGCGCGCACTGGCATTCTCGCGATTCTCAACCGGCAACGAACAACACCGCTTTTGTTCATCACGAACATCAGTGCCGTCAGGGGTGCTGCGATGGTTGGCCGGCGGGCCCGGCAGCCACGCTACACAGCAGCTGTGGCACGCCTCCCGCACGTGGGGCCAGCTGGAAACCCGTCTGCCCGCCCAGCCTCACTTGTCAAACTGGTTGGCCCACTGGCCCTTGAAGTACACCGCATTCACCAGCATGAGAACCGCCTGCAGGCGGTGTAGGGGAGGGGGAAGGGGATACAATTGGAGGGATGGCGATGCTGACTGGTACAGTCGCGCCTCGATCCCCTCGAGGCAGGACAGGGGGCAGAGGCAGGCCTGCAGGCAGTGCTGTGCTGTGCTGAGTGTCGAGCAGCACTGCGCCGAGCGTCAGGCGGCGCGGAGCTGAGGAGCGTCAGGCATGAGGCTCGCGGGGCATGGGCTGGGGGCGGGCTGAGCTGGCAGGCGTTCAGGGCCGCAGCATGCGCGCTAAGCGTGAGCTAGCAGCAAGCCGAAGCAAGCTTGCCTGGCGCACGATGTCGTCGGTCACCACCTCGGTGATCTTGCCGCGCGTTGCCTCGCTCACCCAGTCGTTGACCGCCTGCGGCGAGCGAGTGAGTGAGTGAATGAGGGAGTGAATGGGGATGCGTTTGGGCAAGTGGGGCGTGGAGCAGGCACGCCAGCAGGGGCAGGGAGGGGAGGCAGCAGCGGCGCGGTGGGGAGGGCTGGCCATTGGCGGCCTGCAAGTCGCTGCATGGCGGCAGGGCGCAGGGCAGGGGAGCTGCATGCAGGCAGCCCCCTCCCCCTTGCTTGGCACTCATGGACAGCTCAGCTGCTGCTGCTGAGCTGCTGCTAAGCTGTTGCTGAGCGGCTGTCCCAGTTGCCCCTGTCCACTGCTCACCTGGGCGGTGGTCAGCTGCTCCAGTGTGGCGTTGAACACGGCCTGCAGGGTGGCCTGGTATGCCTCCTGCCAAGTGTACGTCTGCGGCAGTGGGGGTTCAAGAGAAAAGACACCTGTGCAATCAGGCGGAGCCCCTCTGGACTGCCCTCCAAGCGCCAGGGCGGCACACACACACAGCTGAACCCAAACACCATGACACGCCGCTGAAACCGCGCAATACCACACATGGCAGGCACACTCACGTCCCTGATCCAGGGGGAGTTGAACAGCTGGGCTAGCCCCGCCCATCAAAAGGGCAGCGCACAAAGCGCTTGCAGGTTTCGAGTGACACACACAGAATGCACTCACGTCCTTGATCCAGGCGGAGTTGGCGTTGGAGATCTGGAGGCCCACCTCCTCGTTGGGCTGCACACAACAGAACCGCAGAGCGGCAGTGCTGTCTGTGTGAGGCAGCCATGTGCTCACGGCAGGCGCACCGGCACGGTGTCGTTCACAGGCGCAGGCGCAGGCACTCTCCCGCCGTCACCGAGCTGCTGCCACAACACGTTCACAAAAGAGGCCTGACATAAACAGCCGCGGCCTGGCAAACAGCGCGGCCTGACATAAGCAGCGCGGCTGGAAAGTGTGTCCAGCGGCAGTCGCCGCATCCAGATGGATGCCCCGGCACCCAGCGGAGCAAGCGGCCTGGGCACACTCACACCTCTTCAGCTGTCAGCTGGCCAAGTGGGGAGAAGCACGGCGCACCTGCAGCAGCTCGTCTGTGAGTGTGCTCAGCGCCATGTTCAGGTCGTCGGTGGGCAGGCCGCCGCCCAGCACGGCCTGCGGCAGTGGGGGAAGGAGCCTTGGCAGTTCAGCGTGCAGTACAGGCGAGGCGCAGGAGAGGCAGCTGCGCCGGTGCCTGCAGCAGCGGGGAGGCAGTCCAGCCGGGAGTGCGGGCGCTCTGGCCAGGGTGCGCCCAGCAGTCAACTCATCCCAGCAGCGCAGGTTCAAAGCACAGCTCATGTCACAAACGGCAGCTCAGGTTGAAAGAAGGCAGCTCAAGAAACGTCAAGAAACGTTCATTGAAAAAGAACAAGAGTCTCAAACCCACCTGGATCTGTTCGGCGGAGGCAGAGCCGGGCTCCACGCCGTTGAGCAGCATGCCCAGGGCCTGGGCCACAGAGAAGGGGGAGATGATCTGGCCGCCGTTCTCGGCAGGGTTGGCCTGAAGGTAGGGGAGTAGTTGCGGGGGTGCAGGGTGGGCAGGGGGGGGGAGCCAGCGCGGCATGCGAGACAGCCGGGTGTGCGGCGCGCCAGCGGCAACCCACCATCAACTCACGCCAGCATCTGTACAGCACCAACGGGGTGGGAGCTTGCATCCAAACGCACCTCCGTTGCCAGGATATCGAACAGCTGCCCGCCAAACTGGTTGATGGCGGCGGCGGCGGCGGCGCTCTCAGCGGCGCCCAGCGGCACCTGCTCTGCCGTCTCTGCAATGGGCACAGGCTCGCCCTGCAGCAGCTTGCGCCCGCTGGGGCCTGCAGCAGAGGGGCAGGAAGGGGGAGGGGGAGCTGTGGGCTGCCGCCAGCTGAGGGCAGGCAGCTACTTGTGCTCATCGAGTTGCACGCAAGGTGGCAAGGGGCATGACGGGCGTCACACGGTACCGTAAGCAAAAGCATGCACGCAGTGGGGAAGCGACGGCAGGGGAGCAAACGCAGCTGCCGGGTGCTGCATCGGCTCCGGGGGCAGGCAGCAGGCAGCTGGGGCGCAGGCCAAGCAGCGGCTATGCACCGCGGGGCCCGCGCGGGGCAGGCCCCCCTAAGTCCGAAGGTGCGCGGTGAACGTGGCGGCGGCGGCGGCGGCACCCCCGACCCCGCTGCCGCGCGCTTGCCTGCGGTGCAGTGCGCCGGTTGAACCGCGAGCAGCAGCATGCCCGCGAGCGCAAGCGCGGAGCACACCCGCGACACCATGTTCTCGGGGCCTGGTGTGTGGGAGGGCTGTCTCTATCAATCTGGCGTCCCAGAGGCTTGTGATCGGCCTAAGGATTCTAAAATTTACGGTGTTCTGCCGCGACGCGTCAGGCTATAAGCGCGTTGCATGGGCCGCGGGCCCATCCCCGCTGCGTCTGTTGGGGGAGGCGAGCCGATCGCATGCAGCGGGCTCTAGGATCGCCCGAGCAGCGCGCCGCGTGCAAGTCGGCGAGTACTGCCTGTATGTGCGGCGGCGGCAGGCGGCAAGGGAGGCTCGTGCTGCGAGGCCAGAGCTGGCCGCAGGGCATCACTTCCTCTGCTCCATTGAAACATTGGGAAACATCAGACTGGCTGTGCTACAACTGTCCCAGGTCGAGTGGTGCGGTGCGCACAAGCTTGCCTCACAAGCCCACCACAGACTGCCGTCTTTCGACCAAGTCCATCGCCGTCGGGGGCCGCCGGTAGCGCAGGTCTGCCACGCACTGTGCAGCTGGCGTCCTGCTCTGACGCCCCTGCCCTGTCTGTGCAGGGGATGGATTTAAAGCTTAAAGGGCGAATGCAGTAGGCCGACCGGTGAAGGGGCTGGCGACCGCCAGTCTCCCGGCCGCCTGGCTCTCCTTGTGAATGGCTTGGGATGCTTGTACCAATCGGCCAGCTCTCGGTGAGCAGGGCTGGGTAGTTGGCAGCACCTGCGTGGGTGAGCCGGTGCGATTGGACTGTTCGTGGAGGGCGCCGGCGCACCCAGTCCCTGGCCGCCCCGCATGCGTGGCGGCGCTGCCGGCGGGGCGGCCCACGCACCCCTGGGCGGGCCCGGGGTGCACCGGCAGCGCGGGGCGCGCGTGGGTAACTTCCCCCAAACCGCCGTGGCTACCACCGGCACCTTCCCACGGCGGCGCGCTGTGCGCGCTGGCGGGCGGCGGCAGCTTCATGGGCCGCGGCCCCGCTGCTACAAGAGGCCCAATTCGCGCCCGCTCGCTCACCCCCTTACTGCTCTGCCAACCCACAGGCCCCCGACCTGTGCAGCAGGCCGCCCGCACTCACACAGCTTCCAGCGGGACTTGAGCACCCTCACCGCTGGCCACCACCCCTCTTGAGCACTGCCGGCGCGTGGTCACGCTCCACCGCCCCCCTCCAGCACCCCCTCGGACTTGCCGCGGCCCATGAAGCGCCCGGCCCTTGCGCTGCTGCTGGGCCTGCTGCAAGCAGTGCACCTGCAACACTCCACTCTGTGCTGCGACGCCCCTGCAGGGGCCATCAGCTGATGGCCGCAGTGCAAGAGGGTGGAGGGTGATAGGAAGCTTTTGACCTGCAGGTGCGACCAGGGCCGGTGTGCCACAGCAGTTGTGTAACTGCTGTCAACAGCGGTTCTGTGCTGCCCCAGGTGCTGAGCCTGATCCGCGTCACCCTGGCTGTGTGACGCTGCGAGTTGTCGCCTTGCCGCTTCGATGTTGCCCCCACCATGCCGCCACCATGCTGCCACCATGCCGCTTTGATGATGCCGCCACCAGGCCCCCACCCTGCCGACCGTTGAGCGGCAGCCCAATTGGTAGGCCTACCAACACACAGCAGCTGCCAGCTGCCCACATGCATGGTTCTGAGGTTCGCATGCTTTGTTCTGGAACAGTTAGCCAGGGCAAAGGGTGTCCAGCAAAGGGGTTGGGGGCAGAGGCCCTCACCGCAGCATGGGCTGCAGCGGCAGCAGCGGCGCCTGCTAACCCCGACTCCTGTTGCCCCAGCAGGACAGGGCAGCCACAAAACCATTCCGCACAAACCCACCGGGCCCGCGCTGCGGGGTGTGTGTCTGGCCCCAGCATTCTAGGATTTGCAGGGTCTTCAGTTCAGATTATCTGGCGGGGATGGCCTGGGCAGGCAGTGGCGCAGCCTGAGTGCAGCACACTAGGGGAAGCCCTTTGATGCATAACACGTGGCTGCAGATTGCGGACATGCAGCTGTACATGGACGGCAGAAGCGGGGAGCTGCCGTGGCTTTTTCAGTGGTCGTCACAGACGCCCGGCAGTTACGCACTGACCCTGCTGGCAGCGCTGCCGCCGCTGTTGCGGCCGCCTCCCTCGCCAACTGTCGCCGACGCAAGCATGGCCTGCCATCAAGCGTTGCGCATGCCTGTCGGCTGCACGCATCAGCCTTCATGTGTCTGCAAGCAACTGCCTGCGGGTGCAGCTGCGTGGTGCATCCGGACCGAGCAGTGAGTGGGGGAGCGGCACAGCAGCCGTGCGACCGCCGCTCTCCTGGGCGGGTGCATGTGCAGGGGCAGATAGCAAACAGCCGTCCGGCTCTCCTTGTGAATGGCTTGGGATGCTTGTAGCAATCGGCCAGCTCTCGGTGAGCAGGGCTGGGCAGTTGGCAGCACCTGCGTGGGTGAGCCGGTGCGATTGGACTGTTCG
>VIYQ01000697.1:0-11537 GCA_009928355.1 Chlorella sp. CH2018
GGTTGTGGGTGTGGGTGTGGGTGGGGGGACACAGGCGGGGCGAGCAGGAGTGAGCAGGGGGGTGAGGCGGCAGTGGGTGCAGGTGCAGGAGTGATGCCTGGGGTGCAGCAGGGGTCTCGTGATGCCAAGGCACGGTGGTTAATGTCACGCCAGCAAGCCAGCTTCCACAGCAAGCCAGCTCCTGCCCATTTTTTGCCCCGCACCCCTGTCCGCCCACTCTGGCCACAACCTGCCCTGGTTTCAGGACCACTCACCAGCGAGCCGTCCAGCAGCAGCACTGGCTGGCGAATGGAGGGCAGGCGGTCCCACACTGTGGTGTCCACCGATGTGAAGTTGTTGTCCGCCTCGTACTGGCCTTGCATCACGGTCGCATTGACCTGCGGTTAGGGGGGAGGGGCAGTGACCTGGGGTTAGGGAAAGGAAGCAGCGTGGCCCAGGGGGGACTTTCTGCGGTTGGATGGACAGCGGGCTGGGAGTTGCAAGGACTGCACGGTACCATGGCCGGCTGTTGCCCTCGGGGCTTCGTCGCCAACAGCCGGCGCCCTCAACCCACGCCAACGGCGCAATTACTGTTTCTCCCTTCCCACGCCAAGCGCTGCCAAAGGTTTGTTCGTGCACCACACAACATATTATAAGGTAGTTACCTGTGTCATGAACTCTGGCATGCTGGACAGGGAGGCCACGTACTGGCAGGCTGCTGCCTTGAAGAACGTTTCGTTTTGAGGCGGGAACAAGACCGCCATCTGCGCAGCACGGGTGGCGGCGGCAGTTTGCAGAGCAGCCCCTGTGCACCAAGGCGCAACCGCAGGACAGCAGGGCAGCTCAGGGCCCGCAACAGGCCAGCACAGCCCACAGCATGCCAGCACAGCCCACAGCATGCCAGCACAGCACAGCGCGCCCTTCGCACCTGCTGCGCCAGCGTGAGGTTGGCAAAGCTGGCGGGGTCGAAGATGTCGGGCAGGTCGGGCAGCACTGTGTAGCGCGAGCCGGCCATGGCTCCAATGCCGATCAGGCGGTTCACGCGGTCGCCGTGCAGCGCGGCCAGCAGCAGCGCGATGTCGCCGCCTGCGGCGGTCGGGGGGAGCAAGACACAGAACACTCAGATGGTGGTTGACGGACAGCAGGAAGGCAGGGTGGGCGCTGCCTTGGCAAGCCGCCGCGGGCACGGATGGCGGCTGCACTGCTCTTAATTTCAGCCAGTGGTACACTGCTCGCGTAACAAGCAAGTTCAACTTGGCCGTTAAATAAGTGGGCAGATCACAGCAGCGGGTGCCACATGCGCTGCCCTGCCCCTCGTTAAGGTGCTGCAATGCACCTTGATGTGCATGCACCTGCTCACCTGTGGACATGCCCAGGATGTCCACCGGCTGGCTGATGCTCAGCGCATCCAGCAGCTGCAGCACCCCGTCTGCAGCCAAGCAAGAAAATGGAGCTCAGTTGGAGCCAGGCCCTTGCCCCGCACATGTTCCAGACGCCGTCCCGCCACCTGGCAGGCTGTGCAGCAGCAGCAGCAGCAGCAGCAGCAGCGGCGGCGGCGGCGGTGGCATCAGCAGCAGCACGGCATGCATGTGGCGTACTCCCAGCTGGGGCTGCCATGCGGGCAGCTGCCCCCCAAATCAAACCCCACCTGCCATGCTGTAGTACGTGAGTGGCTGGTCGGAGTAGTCGATTGAGAGGCCGGCGCCGCGGTACTCCAGCACAACAACCTGCTGGGTTGCACACGCCGGGGCACAGCGGTTGGCGGTTGGTTTCAGGCAACGGTCGGTAGTGGTGCAGGTGTGCTCGCAGGCAGAATCGGATGCAGCCTCTGGTGTATATGCATGCAATGCAGCCCAGAGAGCGTGAGCGTAAGGCGAGGGCGAGGCAGCAAGCCCAGCAGGCAAGGTAGCTCGTTCCCTGCCCAGCACATCCAGTCCAGCCAAGCAAGCGCAGCCTGCCGCCGCCGGCCATCACAGCCGCTCACCTCGCGCCCGCATGGCAGCGCGGCCTGCAACTTCTGCAGGAAAGAGGCGCCCCAGTCGCTCATGGCACTTCCCATGCCTGAAGGCGGTGTGTGTGGATGCAAAACAGCATGTTGCATTATAACAAATGGCGCGTGGTCAGGAGGGAGCAAGGCAGCAGGCCCAGTCAGAGCATCGGCGAGCGGTGTTGGTGCAGTGACAGCGGCTGCATCTGGCTGCTGCACGTTTCACCAGCCCGGCATTGAGTCCACAACCACCGCTGCAGAGACAGCCACAGAGACAGCCCCTGCCGTCCCTACCGATCAGCAGCACCAGGGGCGGTTGGGCGACGGGCGCCTCTCCCTCCTTGCAGGATGCATTAAAGCGATAGTATGCCTGCACGGGAGGTCTATGCATGGCAGTGCAACTTGGCAGCCTGTGGCATGGCATGCCGCCCTGCAGCAGTCTCAGTGCTGATTTTTTATTTTTTTAGACCGCTGCGACAGGCACTGTGCAGTGAGCAACCAACTGCGCCGCTGCATCGCCTCTGCACCCCTGCCTGCCTGCCTGCTGTAGCCCGGAGGCACCCTCCTTTTAGCCATACTGCTACACCTGCTGTCCCACCTGCTGGATGTCCCCCGTCCGCAGCTTCTGAACACCGCCGAGGAACGCCGTGTTGACTTGGTTTGCGAAGATTGTGGCCAGGCAGTCCGTTGCGGGGTTGAACGCGTAGGTGTCAGCCTGCAGTGTAGGGGGAGCTCGGCCCAAATGGCGCTGGTAGCGGCAGATACTTGCGGCGGCTCGGCTGACTCTAGGGCTCGGCCGGCCATCAGGGCATCGTTCTACACAAGGCTACAGCAGCTCACCAGCTCCAGCGCCTCGCTGAGGGTAAGGTAGTCGGGGCTTGGGCTGCCCCAGGGGTCGGAGGCGGGAGCAGGTGCTAGCTCTGCACTAGGGGGTAAGAGCAGGGAGCGGTCAATCAGCACGGACGGCGGCGGCAGCGGCAGCCGGCAGGCGCTGCCGACCACCTTCCCGCGGCCCGCGACCTTGCCTGCGGAGCTCATGGAGACGCTCAGGCCCAGCAGAAAGCCGGCGATGAGCCCAAGCGGGCGCAGTTTGCGCAGGCTCAAGCAGGCCTCCATCATTCCACGGCGGAAAAGCGCTGCGAACAGGAAACAGTGGGGCTCCACGGGCCCCAGCAGCTTTGTAGGCAGGGGCGGCACGCGGGGGTAGGGTCGTCCGCCGCCATCTGGCGCCGCTGCTGTCGGCGGCAGCTGCCGGTACCTGACCCTCTGCTGCAACACTCCTTCTATCTTCCCGGTTTTACTAAGTCTGTCAAAAGCAAACCGAATCACTGCGTTGCGGCGGGTTTGCATGCACCCCTGGACCATTGCTGGTCCTCCGTCGCCGGCTGCCACCAATTGCTCCCGGTACCGACTCACTCTAGGCCCACTTCTGCCTGCTTCCTTCCTCTCACGTGCTGCTGCAGTTACAGTAAAATGCGGTCTGGGCTAGGCCAGCCGGCCGTAGAGCCAGCTGCCTGCCTACCAGCTGTTGGCCCACTTCTGCTCGTTGCCGCGTGCCAGCAGGTTGGCGCGCGAGGCTATGCCGCTCTGCGCCTTTTCGTGCTCCCGCTCCGCCTGGGGGCGGAACATAGAGACTGCGGTGAACTCGGTCGGCTCGTTGCACCTGCAGAGGAGGGGAGACATGTCTTTCCTCTGAGCAGCAGCAACGGCGGCGGCGGCAGCAGCAGCGGCAGCAGTAGACGACATGGCAGGCGTCAGGGAAACGCTGGCCACATCTGCCCACTTTCCCAGCATGCCCACACGTGGCAGCAGCAACAATTCAGAACATCCCCAGCGAACGCCTCACTGCCGCTCACTTGGCGCAGCGGCTGTGCGGGTAGCGCTGGCCCAGCGTGGCGAAGCGGTAGCGGCACCCGCCGCACTGCCACCAGCGCTTGGTGACCTGTGGCAACCAAGGCGAGCGCATCCGTTATGGTCAGGGAAAAAGCACGAAGAGGGGCTGCAGCAGCAGCAGCAGCAGCGGCTGCTGTTCTACGGCTTCCGAGGGTGCCAACCCTCCAAACCCAGAACAGCAAGGCAGTGCACCCCTTGGCACAGCAGCCAGCTGCCAGCAGCCCACCCACCTCCATGCGCTCCACAGCATACGGGTGCGCGGCGCACTCGGGCCGCCGCCGCTCAGCCGTGTAGTTGCACAGCTTGCAGCGGAAGGCCTGCAGGCAGTGGTGCATTGGATGCATTCAGAGTGAGGGATATCCTGAGGAGGGCGGGACAGCCTGGCCCTCCCAACACCTCCAGTCGGTGCAGGCGGCCTGTCAGCCAGCCAGGCAGCCGTCCTGCCCTGCTTCGTATTCCTCTCAACCGCAGGCAGAGCATAACAGCGCCGCGGCCACAACAAACCAGGCGGCCACAGGAAGGAACCCACTTGCAGCACGCATGAAACACCGCCCAAACCCTGGCAACACAAGCAGGATGAGGACTGTTCAGAGACAGGAAAGCACCCACCTGCACTTTCAGGTTTTTGATGGAGTCCATGCGCGCCGCCATCTCATCCTTGGTCTCCAGCGCAGTCAGCACCTGCGTCCCACAGATTGAAGGGTATCTGTCTAGCAATTGAACTCTTGACAGCAGATGGTGAGCAGCATGCTGCAACTTGCTTGCTGCGAGGCCTGGCGTACGACTGGCGGGGCAGCGGGGGACGGTTGCAGCGCGCAGCTCGCTGGCAGCTCTTCACCGCCTGCCCACCTTGTCCAGCTTCTCATGCTCTTCATCATCCACCAGGTCCTTGTACCTGCAGGGAGAGAAGGGAGATTATGGACAAGGGTTAAGAGAATAAGATACTTAATAAGGGTGGTCGGGCCATCACCAGGTGCTTGTACCTGCAGGCAGTAACAGCAAAGCAAATCGAAAACCAGTCGGCAAGGGTGCCCGCAGGAGCGGTGCATCCCTCGTGCCAACCTGGCTGCCGAATCTGGCCAGCGCAAGCGCCTGCCTCCGCCGCTGTTCAGCTGCCATGGCCCCATCAAGCCGCCCCAGCCCGCGGTATACAGCCCTCCACAGCCAACGGTGCCCGTGCCAACGGATACAGTCCCCGGAGCGCACCGAGTGCCCTTGGCCGCTGCCGCTGCCGCAGATTCATCTCCCACCACCGCTCCAAATGCTGCTTCCATTGCAGAGCGAGGCGCTGCTACCTTGGCTGCGGCTGGCTTGGGGCCGGCTGCTGCTGCAGGCCGGCTAGGCCGGCTGCCACCTGCCGCCGCCGCCGCTGCTGCTGGGCGGGGGGCGGTAAGCGGTGGCCGAGCTGCGCCTGCCCCGCCAGCCACAACAGATGGCACTGGCCGGGGCCTGTGCTGCTGCTTTTGCTGCTTCTGCTGCTGCTGTGCCTGCTGGGCTTGCTGCGCCGCAGGCTGCACCTGCCCCAGCGCCTGCCGCCCGCTGCCACCGCCGCTGGGCCCTGGCTGCTCCTCTTGCGCCTCGTCTGCTGTGCCTGCTGTGCCTGCTGAGGATCGCCGCTCAGCGTCCATGCGGCGCACGCTGGCTGCCAGGGCATCCGGCACCTTGCTGCTGCTGTTGGGGTCGGGTGCTTTGGCGCCGCCTGTGAGCGCAGCGCAAGTATACATGGGGTGGGTGGGTCAGCGGCTGTCACGCCAGCTGGCCAGCACAGGCAGCGTAACCACAACACAGGCAAGGCTTGCTTGCAAGGCCGCCGTGCAAGCACCTGATCGAACAAGCAGCGGACCCGTCAGAACTAAAAAGCCGGCCCACCTGCCGCCCGCAGCAGCTCAACGGCACGCTGCCGCGCCGCCGCTGTGGGGTCGAACCCGCTGCCGCTGCCGCCAGCAAGCAAGAGCTGCTCGCCCTCATCATCTTCATCCAGCTCAATTTCCACGCCTCCATCCCCGACTCCAGAGGAAATAGCAGTGCCGCCGCCGCTGCCGCCGCTGCCACTGCCGCCGCCGCCGCGCCGCTTGCTGCCGCCCGCCCGCACCGCCGCACCCTGCCCCAGCGCGGCAGCTGCCGCCTTCCGTTTGCCACCAGACTGCCGCAGCTCCAGCACAAGGGAGCCGCCGCTGCGGCCAGCAGGTATGGGAGCCGCAGCTAGCGCCGCCGCTGCCGGACCCAGCTTGGCTGCCGCCGCAATGGCGGCAGCGGGGGTCAGGCGCCGCTGCGCTGCCACCTCTGCGGCTGCTACCGCCGCAGGGTTGGCTACCGTGCTCAGATACCTGGCGGGCGGGAAGAGGGCCAGCAGAGTGGAGCACTTGCCCGATCTTTGCGTTTGAAACAGCGGGAGCTGCATTGGCCTGCATTCTAACTGCCGCCGTTCTGGCGGACGGGCATGCCTGCAACAAGCGCCACACCCAGCAAGCTGCGCACAGCACCACAGCAGCGCCAGCGCCCCAGCCAGGCAACAACAGGGCCATGCGCCCACACCTGGCGCCGGCCGCGCTGCCTCGATCGCGGGCATTGGAGGCCAGGCCCTCCAGCTGTGGATGGGAAGGGTGTGAGGGCATCAATTCACTGTGTGCAAACTTGTGTTAAGCAGCGAACTGTAACAACATGTCAGCAGCACCGCTCTGCCCGCCCTGCCCTACCTGCGAGGCACCAAAAGTCTTCACCCGCTGCGCCTTGGCGCCCGCCGTCTCAAACTCGCCGGGAGCCCACTGCAGGCCTGCAGGGGTTGGGAGAGGCAGCGGCTGCTGTTGCAACGGAGACGAGTAAGGAGAGCCAGTTGAGGCGGGCAGCTGCTGCTTCAACTCATCTCAGGCCCGGGCAGCAGTTTGCAATGAGCGACAAAATGAATCGCGCAGGCCCGCCTTACCACGCTGCATGCCCGGCCGGAACGCGGTTTTCAGGTTGCTCCCCTGGAACTCGTTGCGCTGCGTGGGCTTGAGCTTGTTGTACTCCGTCTGCAGCCCAATGGATTGATTCGAACAACGAAATGCTTGCGTGAACGTCAACAGCAATCAATCAATCAATCAATCAACGTTTGGGTGTTGCCCTGGAACTCATTGCGCTGCGTGGGCTGCAGCTGCTGTACTCTGCCTGCAGCGGCGTGCATCACGGCACGAAACAAAAGGCCCATTTGCCCCTCTGAATGTTCGAGGCATCGGGAGGCCGACGCCCCACAACGTGCAAGCATCAATCACCGGCTTGCCAGTTTGAACCATGCGCATACAAAGCCCCGCTTGCCTGGACGTGGTAGGGGCAGAAGGGGCAGCGCGCCGCATTCACCGGCATACGGCACGGCTCGCCGTTCTGCAAACAAGAGAATTGGCCGGGGAGTGGTTGGATGCTTTTGCGGGCGGATGTTCTTAATGCCCGCAGCGGCAGGCGCACAAGAGGTGCCTGCAGCGTTGCATCTCTTGCATGCTAACCGCATCCCAGTCGGCGGCACCAAGTATCCCAGCTGAGACTTGCCTTCTTGGTGGCCTTGCAGTGCCCAAACTCCGGGCTCTGGCCCAGCACCCACACCTGCAGCAGATCCGTGCAAGAGCCACTGTAGGCTGAATGCCCTCCAGGCGGACCAAGCAGGTGTGCAGGTGCCGGCACTGCGCACAGCTGTACAAGCCAGGCGCCGGCACTGCGCACGGCTGTACAAGCCAGGCGCCGGCACTGCACACAGCTGTACAAGCACCCACAGATAACGACACACATCAGGAGCGCTGGAGCATGGAAGGCGGAGCGCATCTGGCTGCCTGGGGCGACCAGCAGGCTGCTGCACCTGGTTGACAGCACAGGTGCTGTGCGCTGAAAAATAGCGGCTCACCTGGTCTGCAGAGTCAACGCTCAAAGAGAAGTCGCCCTCTGTGCGCACCTGCGGCATCAATATCAGTCCAGGGCGAGGTGATGCGGTGGGCGCAACGCGGCATGCAAGCGGCAGTGCGAGAGAAGTGCGCCAGCACTCCGCGTGCAGCAGCCCCGCCCTCGCCAAACAATGAGCTGCTGCTCGCTGTGGGCGAGACGAGCGCCGCAAGGGTGCCAAGGGTGCCCTCTGCTTCCTTGCGGCTCGGTGGAACGCGTGCCAAACACAGTGTAAAGGAGTTCCGCCTGCCTTGGGCAAGAAGAGCGCCACCAGGGTGCCCTCAGCTTCCCGCCACAGGTCGTCGTGCGCGCCGCTGCGCGGAGCCCAGGAGAGAATGCTGCCCGGTCGGCTGGGGCAATCCTGTGGCACTTTCCGCAGCAAATGCATGCAGCCAACGAACAGCCACGCATGCGAAAAAGGACAGGGAGAGGGCATGGTGCAGGCGAAACAAGCGGCGCTGAACCGGCCACCCAATGAGGGTGGATTGCCCCAGAACAGGAACAGCGAGGCACAGGCCCGGTCCATCAGCACATGCCCGCAAAGCGTGAGAACACATCAGCAATAATTGACAACATTAATGCAGTGAAATGTGCACCTGAACAGGAAGAGCGAGACGCAGGTCTGGTCCAGGTCGGTCACCTTCCAGATGCTGTAGGGCCGGCCTGCGAGTAGCGACCAATACGTGGTAAGGTTAAAGACCAAGGTTTATTCCAGATGATGGGGCGCATCGAATCGATATGTCGGTCGCCCTCCAGATGCTGTTGGGCCGGCCTGCATGGGGCAGCCAGAGGGGGTGCGAACCCAGTTGAAACCGCACTCGTGGGCGATGGGCCGTGGCTTCCAAATGCTGTAGGGCCGGCCTGCTAGTAGCGACCAATACGTGGTAAGGTTCAGTTCAGATGATGGAGGGCATCAAATCAATCGGTTGCTCACCTTCCAGGCGCCGCCGGGCTGTCCTGCATGCAAGCAGCAGCAGCAGCAGCAGCAGCAGCAGCAGCAGCAGCAGGAAAGCAACAACACTCCGGAGGCTTGGCTGCGTCAATGAGCAGCTGCTGCCGAATCACCCGCTACCAGCGCGCACCCGAAGCCGTCTCGCGCGGCTTGCTCTTCTCCCCAATCACGCATATGGTCGCCCAGCTGCCCTCCAGCCCCGCTGTGCGGTGGCGCTGCCTGCAGGGGCGGAGGGGGAGTGCGAGCAGGGCGGCAGCGGATCGCACCGATGAGGGGAGGAGATGCCGAATGCGATTGTGCCCGCAAGCCCAAGGGCCAGCTTTGCGTGAAGTCAGGCCCCCTCGCCCCACGCACCGCACTTGGCCCAGCCGCAGCACTGCTGTGTCTGCCAGCCGGCCGCGCAGCTGGGTGTGCGACACGCGCGGGCTCTTGATCTGCACTTGGCAGGACCAAAGAAGTTACGCACGATCTGTACTGGCAGAGCGTGGGCCAGAAACGTGCAGCAGCGTACACCTGGGAAAGCATGTGTGCTCCCAGCCACCGCCTAAACGGCTCCACGTACCGCAGCACCCACATGCACCGCACCTTGAGACCCGCATACCGCTCCACCAGCGAGCCCTGGCCCACATCTGCAAAGCTGCCCTTGGACGCTGCGCCTCCTGACGCTGCTGCTGAGGGCGCCGGTGCTCCAAAGGTGGCCACCCCACGGCCGCTGGGTGCTGCCGACGCCTGAGAGGCGGGCGGCAGCAGCGCCGTGGGCGGCGGCGGCGCCACGCGCGGAATGGCGCCTGGTGCCAGCACCACCGCCTGCCGTGGCTTGTGCCCCGGTGGCACCGTGCCCGCAATGCCGGCGGTTGCCGCTTTGGCAGCCCAGGAGAGGCGGGGCCCGGCGAAGCCGCTGCTCTTGCTGGCCTGGCTGCCGCCGCCGCCGCTCCCGCTGCCGTCGGCTGCAGCGGCGTCCTCCTCCTCGGCCGCCGCGGCCAGCTGCATGAACAGATCCTCGTCGCAGCCCTCCTCCAGCCCCGCCGGGGCTGCTGGCGCAAGGGCCGCCGCAGCTGCGCCCGGCTGCCCGACCGCTCCGCTGTCGGGCTGCGCAGCCTGCATCGCTGCCAGATCTTCCCCTACTGCCGGACGAAATGCCGGGCTGATCGGGGCGCACCAGGCTGCCTGCTTGAATTTGGGCTCCGCCGACGTCGGCGCACCCGCAGCAGCAGCGGCGGCGGCACAGCATTCCTGTGCCCGCTCGGCAGCAGGGCCTGTTGCTGTGTGCAGAGCACTCTGATCGCCCTCGGCACGCTCCAACGCCCCAGGCAGCGCCTCCGCCTCCAAACCCTGCCGCCGAGCGCTGCACTCGCCGCCTGCAGCCGCCATAGTGCGACGGAGCGCCTTGGCTGGTGCCGCAGGGGCAGCCATGGTCTTTGGCAAGCTCACAGGCGAGCCGTCCGGGGGCTGCCGCCGCCGCCGCCGCCGTGTTTCTGCCGCCACTGTTGTCCACAACGCTGTTTCGGGCCGCTGACTGAAACGCTTGCTGCCCGCTTCAGATGCTGTGTCGTCGAAGATGGCATTCTTCCCGCCCACGGTGAGGCCTGCCAGCTTGTATGCTGGTTCTGCTCCTGTTGGCTGCCCCGTGCCGTACCGCCGGCAAGCGGTCTGCTCCGCTGACTCGCCGCCCGTCCCGCTGCCCTCGCTAGCCCGCTCCCTGCCTGGCATGGCCCTTCCCACCAATCCTCCGCGCTCTCTGCACTCACCCCGCTGCAGCCGCCCAGCTACAAGCTGGCGCAGCATGGCGATGGGCAGCACGAAACGTACATCGAACCTGTGCGAGGGTGAGAGCGTGTTTCTATGTGTGGGCTCCGGTTGCCACTTGTCATGCCGCCTGCGTGGAGGTGGCCTGTTTGGAGCTGGCTTGCTGCAGCATGGGCCTGAGGAGACACAGAGCCTGCTGTCTGTAGCGATCAGAGATATTCCAGCCTTCCAAGGCGGCCCACTAACTGCGCCCGCCTGCACCGCTCTGGCACACGCCGCTACCGCCCTTGCAGCCACACCAAGCGCGTGCCGCGGGCGCAAGTGTACCAGCTGGCATCGAAGAAGGAGACCATAGTGGCAGCATTCATCCCAGGCGCGGGCAGCAGCGCCAGCAGCGGCGGCGGCAGCAGCAACCCGGGCAGCAGCAACCCGGGCAGCAGCCGCGGCGTGCGCTGGACATTAGTGCACAGCCATGGCAACGCGGTCGACTTGGGTGAGGCCTGGGGTTTTGCGAGCGGTTGCATTCACGCCCTCCTGCTGCCGCTGCTGCTGCATGCAGCGTGAGCTTGCACAGCTGCAGCCTGGCCTGCACTGTGCAGCCTGACATGCATGCTGCCGTTATTCCTGAGTTGGATGGCATGCTGTTTTGCTTGCTGGGTGCAGGAGAGATGCTGCCGCTCTACGAGGAGCTGGCCCGCCTTCTGCGCTGCAACGTGCTTTCATACGACTACACAGGGTGAGATCCAGAGCCAGAGCCATGCAGGGATGGGATTTGGCGGGTCGTTGCTGCGGATTTGGAAGCGCTTCAGCTGTCGGCCACCCTATCCCAGGCAGTGCCAGGCTGGTGCCAGGCTGGTGCCGCCGCTGCAAGCCACCGCTCGCCGTTCCACCCTACCCCCTTTGCAGCTACGGATGCAGCACAGGCAAGCCCACAGCCTCCCACACGCTAGCAGACATTGCGGCAGTGCTGCAGTTCTTGCAGACGGAGCTGGGCAAGCGGCCGGAGGACACTGTGCTGTACGGGCAGTCAGGTGGGCGGGAGTGGGGTTGGGCAGGCAGGTCAGAGGTGGGCGG
>VIYQ01000699.1:0-14494 GCA_009928355.1 Chlorella sp. CH2018
GACGGGGGTCGGTGGGGCGAACAAGCAATGCCGCGCTGAGGCGGCCGCTTCAGCAGAACATGCGCCACAGTGGGTAGGGGCAAGCAAGCAGGGCAGCAAGCAGTGTGCACAGTTGAGGAGTTGTGATGAAACATAACCCCACCTGCTTCAGCAGCTTTTCGGTGAACTGGCGAGGCAGCGCCTCGCGCAGCCACCCCGCCTGCGCCTCCGCACTCTCAGTGGCATCGCGCACCGCCTGGCAGGGGTGAGCGGTGAGGTGACCGGCGAGTGGGGCGATGATTGATGGGTCGTTGCAAGATGAGGCTTTGCGTGCCGCAGCTGCACGCATGCCGACACGCAGGGTGCCAGAGTGGCACACCCAGCACAGCTGATAGCGGCCTCCTCACCTGCGAGCCGCCCTGGGTGGCGCCCTCCAGCGCCAGCCCCGCCTCCTGCGCCGCCTTCCAGGGCAGCCACACAAACTCGGTGACCGCCGCCAGGAAGGTGGCGTGCAGCACGGGGGGCAGGTAGTCCTGAGGGGCAGATGGATGTGTGGGGTAGGGTGAACCGTGGTTTTAATGGCGGGCTGGCGCCGTGGTGTGTGGGCATGCTTGCTGCGGTTGGGGCCACCCGGCAGCAGTGCCAATCGCAGAATGGCTGTGCAGGCAGCACAGTCACAGCCGCAGCAGCTGCATTGCCGCACCTTCATGCAGAAGCAGTAGTCAAATGCGGGCCTGTCCAGCAGCGCCTGCGTCAGCGCCAGCTCCTCGGCGTGGCTGCTCATCACCGCGCCGCCCTGCCGCAGTGGACGGCCCAGGGGGAGAGAGAAGGCAGCCGGGTGGGTGCTTGCGACAGGAACTGATGCAGGCACTCCTGCCACCCTGCTACCAGCTCAGCAGCACGCCTTGCTAGCTCAGCAGCACGCAGTCGGCCAGCCCAGCGGCATGTGCACAGGCACAGGCCTGCCTCCCCTCCCCGTCCACCCGCACCTCTGCCGTGGTCAGGCGGCCGGGGGTGGCCACCATGGCCTCCTGCAGCGCGGCCGGCACCTCCGCAAGGATGCCCAGGAAGTTGAACCTGCAGGGTGGGGTTGGGTACACGGCAGGGATGGGTGCACGCCGCCGGCAGGTGGACGCTCATATTTGTGGCGTGTGGGCCAGCATTGTGGAGAGTCACACACTCTGCACCAGCTTCCCCTGTCGATATGCCAGCCACAACCCGGCCCGCTCCCGCCACCCAGCCGCACCTGTCTTTCCACAGCAGCGTGTGCCAGAACTTGTGGGGCGTGAGGGAGAGCCACTGGAACAGCTCGCGCTTGGCCAGCGTGTCCAGGATGTAGTCGGTGTACCTGCGGGGCAGGGCGATGAAGAGCGAACGTGCTGCAACCAATGCATCGAACAACTTGCTGACCTGCTGCGCTTGGCAGTGCGCCTGCAGCGGACACCTAGGCTTCCAACCGGCACTCAAGTCCAGCCTGAAAACTAGGCCTGCTGACCAGGCACCACTGCCCCCATGTGCGCACCCGACCGCCGCCGTCAGGTTGCGCTTGCCGGTACACAGGATCAGGGAGGAGCCGTCTGCGGCAATGGGAGGGAGATCGACAGCAATGTCAGACGAACAGCCACATCGCAGGCAGTGATGCCAGGCGCAAGGCGCAGAATCTGCTGGTCCCCTTCTCCAGGCCAACAAGCCATGCTGCACAAAGCTGGATCTGCACAGCCAGCGCTTGCCTGCATGCACCACGGTGGCCCCCAGGCGCTGCAGCTCCGCAATCAGCTGCAGCAGCAGCTTCTGCATCAGCCCTTGCACCAGCTGCGTGTGGCGGGCAGGGAGGAGCAGGTTGGTGCACACAGGGTGCAATCGCTGTATCATCCGCGCAGCACGGCAGCTTTGCGCTCCACGCATCGATTGCAGGTTGAGCAGCCGCTGGTACATCTCGCTCATGCACCCTCGTTGCCACACCTGCTTGAGCGCGGGGTCGTAGAGCCGTGCCCCAGGGGAGCACACCCAGCGGTACAGATTGCGCAGCAGGGCGTCGGCGCAGCTGCAGAGGGCAGGAGGGGGGCGCAATCCAAGGATGACATGGCAGCCATGGCCGGCTTGGATTGCCGCGGCACAGCGAAACGGCAGCTGCGCTCGATGTGGCAAGCCCTGGTGCCCTGCTGCGAGCACGATGGATGGCCCCAGCAGGCGCCCTTACATGTTGGACCGCTTGGTGGCGTCGTCCATCCAGCTCTGGGCCAGGTTTTTCAGCACCCTGCGGCAGGGCGGGGAGGAGGCACCGGCAGGGGCAGCACCTCAGACCAGGCCTGCTGCAGCCACAAGGAGTGCGGCGTCTCCAGGAGAAACATGTGCCAAGGCGCATGCAACTGCGGCTAAAACCAAACTGCCGCCCTGCGCACCTGAAGGCGGGGGCGCAGCCGTGCTGGTCTTCCAGCAGGGTGGACCCCTCCAGCTCGCTGATGGTGGCGGCCTGCAGCGGAGGGGAGGGCGGAACCACAGCTCTGTTTGACGGCAGCGAAGCATATGCATCGGTGGGTGCCTGCTGCCCGCACCATCCAGCAGCCCAGGTGAGGCAGGGCACCATAGCTTCTCAACCAGCTGGCTTCCCCGCAGCACGCACCTCCAGAATCGCGTTGACCGCCAGGTGCGAGATGCGCAGCTCCACACACACGCAGCGATACGCGCCCGGGAAGGTGATCTGTGAAGGAGCAGCGGAGGCCGGTTTGGTTGGTTGAGTGGTGGTGCTGGCAGTTGCAGGTACTGGCAGCTGAGCTGCGTGGGTGCGACAGCGATGCGCGCCCGAGCGCTCGATGCAGGCCACACTACCCCCGGCGCCTTACCTCTATCTGCTGCTGCTGCTCCCGCAGCGTCAGCGCCTCAGCGCGGTCCGCCTGCATCACACCAGAGCACAGGGTGGATGTGCGCCAAGTGTAGGGTGGTGTGATTCAGACGTGACGTGTGGAGATAACAGCCAGCGGCAAATCACGTGCCCGCAAATGCAGCTCAACCGACCTGCTTGGTGTCCAGGTCTGGCTGCGAGGGGTCTGCGGCCCACAGCAGGTGCCCTGCCTCGCCTGCAGGCAGTTGGTTGGCAGCAGCAGGCATCTCTGGAAGATGCTGGCAGAAGGCACAACTTGCAAGCTGAGAATGGTAGGCATCCACACCCAGCTGCTTAGCGCCTGCGTGCATATGGCCAGTCAACCGCCACCACTCGACCGCCGTCGACCAGCAGCAACAGCAGCAGCAGCACTCACGCAGCTGGCGGGCGTAGAGTGCATCCGCCGCATCCAGGATCCAGTCTCCCCCAATGGAGGCCAGCGGCAGGTGGGCATACTGCGCTGCCGCCACGCGCGCCCGCAGCCACTCGCCGGCTGCCAGCAGCTGCTGCACCGCGGCTCGCGCGGCGGGCAGCTGCCAGCCCAGCGCTGGCAGGCCGGAGGGCGCTGCCGCCAGCGGCATGGCTGCAGTGGGCAAGTCTGCTAGGGCTGGAAGGGAGTGGCGCAGGGCTGCTGGCTCGTCGCTGTTGAGCAGCAGCACGGTGGGGGCACGTGCTCGGTCCCTGCAGTGTGTTCAGAGGAGGGCGCGTGAGTGTGGTGACACAGCGCAGCGCATGCCTGGCCGCTGCGATGTGCACTGCTGGCGTCCACGGCTCCCCGCCGCCATCGCAAACCTGCACCCTCCCAGCTTCTCCCACTCACTTGATGCGGCCCAGCTCCCTCTGAATCTGCTTCAGCGCCGCCTCCCCGCTCTTCACATACGCCACCTCAAACCGAGGCGGCGGCGGCGTCTCCACCTGGCTGCCGCTGCCCGTTTCCGCTGCCTCTGCCACCAGCGCGGCGGCTGCCTCGCTCCACGCCCGTTCTGCCGCACCGCCAGACAGCTCCTTCTGGCCGCCGCGGGCGGGGTTGACCACCCACAGCTGGCAGCTGCAGGGGGGAGGGGGAAGGGTAGCAGAGGGAGGAGGCAATGGGGTGGGCAGGCAGTGGGCACCAGGGCCAAGCAGGGGGCAGGCAAACGAAGCAGGGGGCATGCCCATGTCGGGCAGGGCGAGCAACTGGCGGGCTGCCTTGCCAATCAGACCTCCCCATTATTCCGGACCTCCCCATTATTCCGGACTTCCCAAATAATCGGGGCCTCCCAATTATTCCAGGCCTCCCCAGTTATTCCAGTCTTCCCCATTATTTCGGACCTCCCCATTTCTTGCTGACTGAGACAGACCGCCCTTGAGCCAGAACATGTCAGGCCGCCCACCAGCAGCAGCCCGGCCCACTCTCCACCACAGCTCACCGTCCGTCTGCAGGGAGGTGCAGGGCGTACAAAGCGCGGCCACGCGCAGGGTCGGCGGCGGCGTGGAGCGTCATGTGCCGTAGGCTGCCTGGCGCATCAAAGTACTCGCACTGCAGAGGGGCCCATCGCAAAGGTAGAGTGTTAGGGTCGTTAATATGTGCTGCGCCAGTGCAACAGCCACAACAGCCATCGCAGCTTGGAGGCCTAGGCAGCTGGACGCAAAGGCGCACCCTGGCCTGCCCGCGCACCTGCGCCACTGGCCGCATGTGTAGCTCTGCCAGGTCAAAGCCGTCGCCCAGGGTGCGGGAGCGGGCAGAGGGGGCCACCACCGCCACGCAGCCCAGCTGCGGAAAGAGGGGGACAGTGAGGCGGCAGGCAGGCAGCGTCGGGCCCCCATCCTATCGCGCAAGGTTGCCGCTTTCTTGCCAGCTCTTACTCAACACCAACTGCAACGCCCGCCGCACAACTGCCCGGCTGCCCCTGCCCTCACCTGCAGCGCCGCGTTGAGCTCGGGCGGGAGGCGCTCCTCCCACACGCCGCGCGCCCCCGCCGCCGCCAGCCGTGCCTGCAGCTCCGGCAGTTGGCTCCGGTACTCACCCTCCTCCAGCACCACCTGTTGTTGTGGCAAGGCAAAGGGCAGCAAGCAGAGCACGTCAAACAGGCAAGCGCAGTTGGAAGTGGTGCCCACGCTCCTCCATCACCACCTGTTGCTATGGCAAGGGACCTCAAAACGATGGGTCGGGGAGGGCGCAGGGGAAGAGCAGAAGCATGCCATCCAGGCACCCAGAAGGGCAACCAGTGCTGCATGAGCATGGCAGGTCGGCGCTGACATGTGCCTGCCCTCCTCACGTGGTAGGTGTGCATGGGCTGCAGGCCGCCCGGCAGCGTGCGCTTGACCTGCTGCCCAAACCCGGCCGCCTCTGCGGTGCAGGGCAGGCAGGGGTTGTGTGGTTTAAAGGACTGCAGTGCAACGTCAGGCGCGCAGCCACAGCCACCCTTTGCATGCAGGCAGCAGGCCTGCCTGCCTGCCTGCACACGCCCTCGGAGCACCCTCAAGACCGCCCACCTGGCGTGCCAGGTGCTGCTGCTGCGTCCACATAGAAGGCGCGGGGGATGCGCAGCGGCACCGCTGTCATGCGGCCGTTGATGACTGCCCAGGCCTTGTACACGCCTGTGTGTGGGGTGGGGCAGTGGCAGTTGGAAAGCGTGTCAGAGCCCTCCCACAGCATGAGGGTGCCTCGCAGCGGCTGCGTGACTCCCAGCTAGGTCACCTGGAACCGGTTGCTGCCATGCCCTGCAGACCCCCTCCCATCATCGCCTCCCCTCACCAGGCTGCGCAGTGGTCGCAATGCTGACAATCTGCCAATGTGCTGCGGTGGCAGCCGCCGCCTGCTGCTGGAACATGGCGCCCACGTCTGCACCAGTGCGCTGCCGCAGCGGCCGGCCGTCGGCGCCTGCCTCGGTCTGAGGGGAGCACAGGCAGGAGCGAGTGGCATGTGAGCGTCTGCTGGGGTGCAGTGCTGCCACAGGGTGGGTGCATTCGGGAGCTGACACCAGCTCGTGCAGGGTCACACGTGTGTGGAAGGCCCCCTGCCTCGCATCTTTCCACCTCCCTCTCATCCAGCCCCCACCCACCCGCTTGCGCTTGCGTGCCTCCCGGCTGCGCCGCCACTGCGCCTTCTTGGCAGCCAGCCAACCGCGGAAGTCGGTGCGCCTGGCAGGCGGGAGGGAAGGGGGTGTGGGTGGGCACAGGAGTCTCGGGAGGGTACAGCAGAGCGAGCGCAACTCCCTCAACCGTCAGCCGGGGGTCGGAGCATCTGCTGCAGAGCAGCTCTCCAGCCCTACTGCTAACAGCACCAGCATGATCACAAGGACCTGGCCCACCCATCTGGCCGCACCTGTCGGGCATCTCTTCATCCGCCTGGTTGGCCGCCGCAGCTGCGTTCTCCCCTTCCCGGCCTGCCGCTGCCGCCGCTTCTGCTGCCGCCGCCTCGGGGTCGAGGCTGGTGGCGATGCCCACTGGGCCGGCTGCTGCTGCTGCGGCGGCCGCTGGGTTGGCACCAAAGTCCTCCAGGTCACCTATCGCCCCTGCCCCCTGCTGTTGCTGCTGCTCACCGCCCTCCAGCGCCAGCTGTGGCCGGCGCTTGGACTGGTGCGGGGATGGGTGGGAGGTGAGGCGGAGCAGCGTGTGACACACCCCACCGTCAACTGCCGGACAGAACAGCAACCAGGCACAACCACCCTTGCCCTCCGCCCCTGCCGCTTCACCCGTGCCGCGCCAAACAGCGCATCGATGCGTGTCTGCTTGTACGTGTCCTCCTTCTCCTGCACCTGCGATGTGGGCAGGGTGGGGCGTGCAGCAGGGAAGCTGAGTGCAGAGGCAAGATGGAGGGGCAGGGCTTGCACACGCAAGCGGCGCCACGCAGGCAGGCAACAGACGCGCAGGCCAGACACTAAGCTCTCCTCGCTCCAATCCCTGCAGCACTTGCTCTGCACCCCAACCCACCCACCTTCTTGTGCAGCCAGTCGGGGTGGCGCACACGCGGCACCGGGTTGGGCACGCGCTGCATGGCGGCAGGGATGGTGATGATCTTCTGGATCGCGCTGCCCAGCCGCTCCCTGCACAGGCAGAAGTCAAAGGGGTGGGTTCCACCAGGATGGGATAGATGCCTGGGGGGTGCCACTCCTGCCTCGCAGCACCGCATCACCGTGCACAAGCGCTTGACAGCCCTCAAGCTCACTTGTAGTACTCCCAGTCTACGATCTGGCGCACATCGGGCACCTCGTCGGGCGCAACTGGAGGAGGGGATTGTGGCACCAGGACCAGGTATCGGTATCTCGCACAGAGAACGGCGACGAGGTTAGGCGCCATGGCAGCAACGGCCGCTGCTGGGCACCCCTCATGGAAACAAGACTGCCGCCCGCACGCTCCGCCCCACTGCTGGGCTCACCCTGGCCGATGTCACCGCACCACTTGCGCAGGTAGGTGCGCGCCACAGATGGCTCGGTGCTGAATGAATAGCAGAGCAGGCATAGCAGGGGCAGCTGGCGTCAGCTTGGCGAACGCGGCAGCCGGCTGGTGGCTCAGCAGGCACAGCATAACACCGGCGTACAGCCACGCCGCTGCGCAACCCAACAACACATGCCAGCTGCATCCCATCCCATGCAGCCAACCGCTCCCACCTGAAGATGGCGACGGGGATGGCACGCTCCGATGTGGGCTGGTTGGGCGGGTTGCGCGCAATCACGTAGTTGCACACCAGACCCTGGCGGGGGTGGGGTTGAGGAGGGAGAGGTGAGACGAAAGGGGTGCCATGCAGCATGCCGTCTGTTGCTAGCCAGTGGCGACCGGAGACACAACTGATCTCGCCAACCATCCGCCGCCGCAGCATTCGGAACTCCTCCCTCCACCCCCTAATGCAGTGGCCAGGCAGGCCATCGGCAGCAATACAGGCAGTACCACGAGCAGCAGCTCCTCGCCCCACCTTGTCCTTGATGCGATCGTCTCCCAGGAACTGGCTGAGGCGCGTGGCGCACGTGATGGCGCAGCTCTTGCGCCCTGCAGACGGTGTGGCAGTCGGTGGGGGTGTGTGTAGGTGGAGGTCTGAGAGGCAGGCAGGTGGCGGCTTCGGCGGCGCAGGCGCAGGCAAGTGTGCACAGAGCCTGCACCCCATGTGCAAGCAACGGCCATGCCTGCGTCGCACATCACCCGCTGGCCGTGCTCTGCAGCCTGCTGAGCAGAGCCCGGCCCACCGCACCTTCGTACTCCTCCAGGCTCTTGCTCATCACACACATCTCACTGATGTGGTCGATCAGCTCCTCATCCGTCAGGTCCACGCCCTGCACAGCACAACGCGGCGGGTAGTGCGCAAAGGGTGAGCAGGGCTGGCGGGCACCAGGGGTGTACAGGGCTGGCGGCCGCATGTGATGAGCAGGGCTGGTGGCGGAGCAGGCGTCTGTGTCTCGGCAGCGCGGTGCAGCAGGAGTCTGTGCATCAGCAGAGCGGTGCGGCGGATTCCAGAGCAGTGCGTGGCGGCGGGCCAACACAGCCCCGCTTCCGACCTGCCCATCATCCACCCACCCGCGTGTCCAGCATGTCCAGCCAGCGGTTGGCCACCGCCGCCACAGCATCGTAGCACTCCTCCAGCGTGTCGCCCTTCAAGAACTGGTCAAACACCTCGCCCTGCGGTCGAATTGAGGAGCGGCGATGCGTGCGGGTGTGCATGGCGGTGCATGCATCGGAGTAGCGTGATTGGGCTGCACTCTACCAGCAGCTGAGCCTGTGTCCTGCATGCAGCCGTGCGCATCTGCCCCCTGGCTCTCACCACACTGCCACACCACCCTGCCAGCCGAGCCCTCACCTGGAAGACTTTGATTAGCTTCAGCTCGCCGCGCCGCTTCAGCTCAAAGCCCTGCGCGTTGTGAGCACAGAAGGATGCACGATGGCATTACTCAGCCCCCAGGCACGGCCCGCATAGCTGCAGCGCCGCTGCTTCCTTCCGTTTACCCGCCCCTGCCCCCACCCTCTCACCTTGAGCTCCGCCAGCGAGCCATCAAAGTTGAACACGGCGTACCGCTTCTTGATCAGCTTGCCCTCCTCCTTGGAGGCGGGCAGGATCATGGCCTGGAGCAGAGTGGGTGGGTGACAATCATAAGTGGGCATGCTACCGGTCGCTGTGTAGCTTCACATGCTCACCCGTCAGGCAGGCAATAGGGGTGACTTGCGTCAGCGCAGAGGCAAGCCAGCCGCGGCAGCCGCGCCTCCACTCCAGCTGCCGTCCTCCGTCCCCTCCCTATGCTGCCCACCTTGTAGGGGCCGTCCACCTCAAACTCGATGCTCATCTGGGAGCTGACCTCGTACACCTTGCGCTCTGGGTCTACCAGCGTCTGTGGATGAAGATGTGAGGAGATAAAAAAGTGGGTTCGAGGATCAGCCTGGCAGCAGAGGCACAGACTGGAAGCAGGCATGGACACAGACCGGCCGCAGCTGCGCGTTGGCAACAGCAGCAGAAGAAGCGGCAGCAGCGGGCCGTCGCTGGCATGCACCCCACACAGCGCCCCTTAAACCCAACTACCGACTCTGGCCACAGCCCTCAACCAAATTTCGCCCAGCCACCCACCGCAAACTGGTCGTTGGTGTTGTGCTCCGCCACCATGACGTTGAGCATGGCGCAGGGGTAGGACATCTTGAACACCTTGCCAGTCTTGGCATTCTTGAACTGCGGGGCGTGCAGGTGTGTGAGGGGTGCACTGGGCAGGGCAGGCAGCAGTGGGGCGGCACACACCCTATTCACGAGTTGCAAAACACGCTGGCAGTGCCAGCAGCTGCTGCTCGACCGCGCCTTCCATGCCAAACCCAAAACCCTCCAGCTCAAGCCCTGCCGCTGAAAAAACACCTTTGCCGCCACTAAAACAGCGCCCACCCCACACCTTGAAGTCCTCGGGGAAGGAGCCCGGCAGCGCGCACCAAATGCCGTCGGTGTCCAGCTCCAGCGGCTTGCCCAGCTGCCCAATCAGCTCGTTGGCGCGCTGCAGGCGAGGTGGGGCGCGTGTCGAAGCACACAGGCTTTCGGGAGCGGCAGCAGCGCGCCACGAGCAGGGGGCAGCAGCATGAAACAGCGCCTGCTCCCCACACCTGCCCACAGTGTGTGTGTTCTTTGCCACACCTGCCGCCGCCCCGTCCCTCCCACCTTGATGATGTTGGCGCCGGTGTGTGTCACCACCCCCGCCATCTCCATTGAATACCAGCGCGCGCCCTTGCGCATCACGTAGCCGTAGAAGGAGTTGAGGATGCACTTGTGGGCCAGCTGCGGGGGCGAGAGGGGGTGCAAGGGTTGAGAGCAGTTCCAATCAAGCAGCCACGCGGGCCAGCTGCAGAGGGAGCGGCGGGGGTGTGGCTGGCCATGCGCAGACCGAAAGGGCGCTGGCTGCGCATGCGGCTGGGCAGCTGCAAGCTGACAAGCAGTGCAGGCTGGTTGGAAGACACGCCTGCAGCCGCAGCAGCGGCCGTTGCCGCCGCCGCAGCAACAGCTGTGCGGTAGCCGCCGCAGCGGCAGCAGCAGCAGCAGCAGCAACAACAATAATTCCCTCTTCTCACCTGCAGCGAGTCGTAGAGCACGCACATGTCTTTGGCCTCCTGAATGCGGATGGGGTTGCCGCTCTCCTGCGTTGGGACAAGGGGGGTTTCGAGGGGCAGGCACGCAGGCACCGTTAGGAGGTGTCGTCTCCGAAGCGGCACGCTCTGCCAATGCCGCTCAGCCCAAAGGCCCCAGCTGCCACCTGGCAGCACAGCAGTCTCATGGCGGCATACAGCACAGGTGTCCATGCCAGCAGGCACCTGCCTCTCACCTTGGCGGAGTCCAGCTTGCCCTTCCACACCTTGGTCAGCCCTTTGTACTCGTAGCGCCGGTCGCTGCAGCACCAGGGGCGAGAGCCGGGTGGAGGCATCGCTGGCAGGGCATGCCCCCCCAGCTCAGCAGAGGCTGTGCACCGACCAGGCCCGCAGATGCAACCATAGAAGCTAGCTGGCAACACCTGGCGGCTTTGTGCTCTCGAAACCCAGTGCCGCCCACCCACCGGAATGCGCGCACGGTGTCCACATAGAAGGAGTTCTCGCGCTGGCAGATGCCCGCCAGCCGCTTCTCGGTGGTGGGCTTGTCCAGCACGCGCTTGTAGACCTGTGCTCAAAGCATGGGGTTGGGGGCAAGGTGTACATGAAAGTGTGTGGTTCTGGCTCAACATGGGAAGCGGCAGGACCTGAGGGCGACAGCAGGGCACCAACACACCGATCCCTGAATGTATGGAGCAGCATCGAGAAAGGCACACATGCAACTGTCTGCTGCCGCCCCCGCCGCCCCACCTTCTGGCAGTACTTCTTCAGCCGGTCCTTCAGCAGCTTGCCCTTCTCTTCCTGCAGGGCGGCGCGGGCGGCATGCAGGGCTGTGCGTCAGCAGCAGGCTGGGGTGTCTAGAGCAGCGACATGCTACAACCACGACAGCAGCACGCCCCAGCACAATTGCTCTGCACCTGCAGGCAGCCTGCTCACAAGACCTGTCGACCTCGCTCCACCCTCGCCCACCTGCTGCAGGTCGGTCCACAGGCGCTGCGGGCCGTCGGGGGTGGCAGGCGGGAACGTCTCCGACTGCAGCTGGGCCTTGAGGGATGCGTACTCGGCGCGTGTAGCTGCAGCAGTTGAGGGAGAGTTGGAATGCAGCGGTGGAGTGCATGCAGGATATTGGCAGGCCATGGCGGCCAGCAGCAGCAAGGCACACAGAATCCAGTCGGCCGGCACCCACCGGCGAAAGTTTAACACAACTCCCACCTGAATACGTCTCGCCACGCCACACCCATTCCATCTGGCGCAGGCATGTCTTGCCGGGGCGGTTGAAGTCGCAGGCAGCGCAGTCCTCGTCTGGCGTGCAGGCAGGGTGGAGGGGGAGACAGAAGCGATGTGAGGCAAATGGCGTGAACACCGCAAGCCGTGCACAGAAGCGCGCAGCGCAGCAACCGCGACAGCCTGCGCTGCACCCTGCCACCAGGCTGTCTGTGTCCGAGTGCAGCCCGGCGCACCCGTGACGATGCTGCTGGGCTGCAGGCGGTTGGTGAGGATGATGTTGGGGTACATGGCCGCCACGTCCAGGTGATAGATCAGGGGCACCTCGTCCCTGCAAACAGGGATCCAATTGGGGCATGCTGCTTGCTGGCATCGCTGCGGCATCCACCGGGAAGAGCCGTTGCATCAGCAGGCTGCACTGCGTTGCAGCTGACGAGCATGGCCACTCGCTGCATCCCAGCCATTCTTCCGCTCATTGCTGCCCATTGCTGCCGCTCACCGCACGGGCGTGTCGCGCAGCTCCTCCAGCATGCCTTTGATCTCGTCCCGCACCTGCACAGTAGACAGCAACCAGCAGCAGTGCTGGTTGGTGTTTGCCGTGCATCGCGAGCAGCAGGCAGCACGGCAGCGTGCTGAGCACCCTGGCCAAGCAAGTGCACTGTAGCACCCTGCCCGTTTCTGGCAGTCATTGGCGGCGCAGTGCCCCTCCAACCTAGCACAAAAAGCACGGCAGAGAGGAAGCAACCCTGCCCCACCTCTGAATAGTTCTCGCAGTCCGCGGGCGCCATCTTGCCGTCGTTGCGCAGCGCGTACTCCAGGTCGCCCTCCAGCTTGTCAATCAGCTTCTGCGGCAGCGCAGGTACTGGAGTTTTGAGAACTAACAGCAACGCAGCTAGCCACAAGGTCTGCAGGGC
Source organism: Chlorella sp. CH2018 (assembly GCA_009928355.1). Classification (NCBI taxonomy): domain Eukaryota; kingdom Viridiplantae; phylum Chlorophyta; class Trebouxiophyceae; order Chlorellales; family Chlorellaceae; genus Chlorella; species Chlorella sp. CH2018. Next base: position 12,517 of record VIYQ01000699.1, read on the forward strand.
AGCTGCGGTGAGTTGCGCCCATACACAAGCGGGGCGTCAGCAGGCCTTGCCTGGTACGCTTCGGGCTTGCAGCGGAACTTGCAGGGCAGGTCGGAGCGGAACACGCCTGCAGCCCAGCCCGGGGGATAGTAGTACAGAACTGCCATCAGGGATCATGACGGAGCAAGCAGCCGCACTGGCAGCACTGGCAGCAAGTGCAGAGTACTCGCCCCCTCGGCGCCTGCGCAGTCGCCCTCAGCTTGCGGATGGCAAGTTGGACCTCCAGCTGCCCTCCCCTGCCGTCCAGCCGCCGCGCTCACCCGACTCAATGGCCTCCACCTTGCCTCCGATGTAAGTCTCGCTCTCCAGCAGGTGCCCCTGCAGCAAGGGCCGGGTGATGGGCATGGGCCGATGGCATGCAGTGCAGCCCATGTGCAGTGCGAGGCACTGGACAAAGCCCACGCAGAAGGCAGCTCAGTCAGTTGTGCCGACACGTCAAGCCAGTAACACTGGCTGCCGCAACAAAGGCGGCGGCAGCAGCACCAGCATCAGCCGCAACAGCAGCCGCAGCCGCAGCACCAGCATCAGCCGCAACAGCAGCCGCAGCACCCGCAGCATCACAGGCGGCAACGGTGACAGCAGCAGCAGCAGCAGCAGCAGCAGCAGCAGCAGCCCCATGCCCCCACCTTGTACATCTTCTCCGAGGCGCTGGTGTGCTTGTTGGGCGCCACGATGCTCGCCTGCGTCCGCCAGCCAGGTATTGGAGATGGGCCGGTCAGCGCGGAACCGCAAGCAAGTGCACGGGGCCCGTGCGCTGGCAGCTCACTGCCTCAAGTTGTGCCAATACAGCTTGGCAGCGCCCTGCCAGCACTACCGCTGGGAGGCTGTCTGCAGCAGTGCACAGCACACTGCCTAGCCCAGCTTCCCAACCCACTACGCTCCCCGCCCACCTGGTACGCTTGCACCATGAGCAGCATCTCGCACAGCGTGCCCGAACCCTTGCGCAGCACCTCGTCGGGCGGCATGGGGATGATGGTGGACAGCCTGCAGAGTGTGGGATGCAGCCGGCATTGGTTTTGGATGAGTTGGGGGAGGGTGGACAATGGGTTCGTCGTAGGCGGTGCAGAAGCTGCAGCAGCACCACGGCATGGCACATAGCGGCAGAGAGCAGCAGCGCCTCCTGGCCACAGCCCCGGCAGCCCCAGCAGTCCTCACGAGAAGATGAATGGGTGGATGTAGGTCATGTAGAGGTAGTAGGTGGCCACCGCATCCGACACCGAATAAGAAGCCATGTCCTGCGGCTTCTCGCTGGCCAGCCGCACCTGTGGGCGGGAGAGGAGCAGGGCGGCGGCAGGCAGCAGAGCACGGGTTAGCCAGGCAGTGGGTGCCGCAGAGGGTTGCGGCAGCATGGCAGCCTGCGCTACACTTGCAGCCGCAGAGCAGGCAGGCATGGCGCCACAACCCTGCCAAAGCAGCGTAGTGCAGAGCCCAAGGAGCGGTCGCAGTTTACACACCATGTCCTCGGGATCCACCTCCACAGGGTCGTAGCCCAGCTTGTACTTGGTCACCATCTGGGGGGATGGGGGAAGGCAAACACAATGTGTCTCGGAAGCTGAGGGGCAAAACAGGCAGCAGGGCAGCAGCAACGAAGCAGCAGCAGCTGCCGCAGCAGCATGCCACACCACCACGGCAGCAGCAACCCCACGGCAGCAGCAAACACCACCACAGCAAAGCTTGCATGCTGCAGCGACATGTGAGCCCCCCAGCCGCACACCTTGAGACCGCGGGACCCCTGGGGCAGGTACGAGTCGCGGTTCACCCAGTGCAGGCAGTCCATGTGCACCGCCATCCTGCGCACACAACAGCGGGGGCGGGCGTGGTTGGAAGCCTGTGGCCCAGCAGCAGCGGGCCGCTCAGGTCTGTGTGGCATCAACGTGGCTGCTGCCTCAGCAGCCTCACCCACCCACGCCGCCCCATCGCGCTACCACCACACCGCCCC
>VIYQ01000700.1:0-20478 GCA_009928355.1 Chlorella sp. CH2018
GTGGGTGGGGTGGGTGGGTGAGTGGGTGGCAGCTGTGTGGAGATGGCAGCACAGGCGCGCTTCAGGTTGGCGCTACAAGCAACCTGCCAGCGGTGGAGAGTGGCTGGCGGTGCCCGAACACCTCCCAGGGTTGCCTGCTGACCTCGCAAGCTCGTTCAGCCGCTGCCGCGAGCCATGCTGCTGGGCTCTTTGGCCATCCTTTGCCACCAAGCTGTTGCTCCATGCAATGCTCCACACACCTGCAGGCGCTGAGAAGGGCAGCGGCGCACACGGCCCGCTGCGTGCCTCCACAAACGTGCGCATGACGGTGCGCTTCGACTACCAGCCCGACATTTGCAAGGACTACAAGGAGACGGGGTGAGGATGTGTTTCGCAGAATGGTGTCATCAAGCAACCGCTGGTGCTGCTCCTGCTGGGTGGCTGGCAGGACCCGCTGTTGCTGCCTGCTGCCTGCTGTGCTGCCTCACTTAACCAAGGAGCTGGGGCTAGGCAGCAGCTGTGCATATCCGGTCTGGCACAGCTCACCAGGTGCCTCACAACTACTGCCCTGCTCCCTCCCCTCTGCTTGTGCAGCTACTGCGGCTACGGCGATGCCTGCAAGTTCATGCACGACCGCGGCGACTACAAGTCGGGCTGGGAGCTGGACCGGGTGGGTGCTGTAGGAGGGGTCACATGGCAGCTGCATGGGCTCTGCAGCTCACAGGGCAGCCAGTGTAGCAGCAAGAAGCAGCGCGACCGTTCTAGGCCTGTGGATGTGCGTTCTTCCCGCTGCTGCCGCCGCCGCAGCTGTTTGCTCCAGCTCCCTCGTCTGCTGACTTGGCGGCCACATTCTTATTTTCTCCCCTGCACTACCGCCCCGATACAGGACTGGGATGCGCAGCAGAAGGCGAAGCGGGAGAAGCTGCTGGCGGGGTGGAAGCCCGAGGATGAAGAGGACGAGGACAAGGAGGAGGAGGGTGAGTGGGGCTGGTTCCGGCACGGGGGACTGGTGGGGCGGGATGCCTGCTTGTTCCTTGCGGCACATGCCTGCTTGCACAGATGCGAGGGCATGTGTGTGTTGCCCCTGCTGCGTCAGCCAGCTCTCTGCCCTCCCACCCTCTGCCACCCATCCTGCCGGTCATCCTAGCATCGCCCAGCCCTGCCATCCCCTCTGCCGCCCCTCCTCCAGACGAAGACGACGAGCTGCCATTCGCATGCTTCATTTGCCGGCGACCCTGGGCGGAGGCCCAAGACCCGGTGGTCACCAAGTGCCGCCACTACTTTTGTGAGCAGTGCGCGCTGCAGCACAACGCCAAGAGCGGCAAGTGCTTTGTGTGCGAGCAGCCCACAGGCGGCATCTTCAATGTGGCGCACGACATCCTGCGGCGCGAAAAAGCACGGCAGCGCAAGGAGGCGGGCGGCGACTGAGCAGGCGGCTCGGCCTGTGGCGCTATTGCCACGCTCGTGCTTGTGCTGCTGCTGTTCCCACAGCCCAGTTTTGCCCTTTGCTCTCGCTGCTGCTTCCTCCCTTTCCCTCCTGACGCGAATGACTTGTTCCCTCCTGACGCAAAAGACTTGTTATCACAGTGACGCTGCTTCAAGCAGCACATGCAACATAAAGGAACAGCAGAGGGGCAAGAACAGCCAGCTAACAGTGCAAGGATCAGGGTTCAGATGGAAGTGAGGTGTGCTCTTCTCAAAACAGGGGGTCCAGGCCGCCTCCCAGGGCAGCCGGCAGGCAAGGGGCACACGGCACAACCGCAAGCCACAACGGCTGCGGCGCAGCAGCCGCGCTGTGCGCAGCCACCAATACAACAGGCATTTCAGGCCAACAAGCCAACAACAACAACATCATGTCACATCGCTCTGCCGCATCACTCGTCGGCATAAATGGTCTCGTTGGACACGCCCAGGAAGGACAGGAAGCCGCCGCTCTTCTTGGGCGCTGCACCCTCCTCCTTCTTCTGCTGCTGCTGCACCGGGGCGGGGCGCGCCTTAGGCTCCTCTGGTGCCGCAACCGGGTTGCGGCCGCGAATGATGCGGCGAGTGGCGGGCGGCGCCTCCGCCTCTGCCTCCGCCACGGCCGCCGCCGCGCCGCCGCGCCGGCTGCCAAAGGCGAACGCGCCGCGCTTGGCGGGGGCGGGAGCCTCCTCCTCCTCCTCCTCCTCCTCAACAGGTGGCGCAGGTGCGGCCTTGCGGCTACCAAGGGTGAAGAAGCCTGGGGGAGGGAGTGACAGGGGGGAGCACGCCTGTGAGTGGAAGCAGCAGAGTCGGAACGACTGCGCTACAAGCACAGAGCAGACTGCCATCCCAGCCAGGAGCCGGCGCAGATGACTGGGCACCAAACAGCACATGCAGCCAACAAACAGTTGCCCGTGCTGTGCCTCTGGTTGCACATGCACACGCACCCTTCTTGGGAGCGGGGGCAGGTGCCGGCGCCTCCTCTTCCTCCTCCTCCTCCTCCTCTTCCACCACCACCGCCTGGCGGGCGGTGATCTTGCGGGTTCCAAAGCCGCCAAAGCCAAAGGCGGGCTTCTTCACGGGGGCTGGCGCCTCCTCTGCAGAGATGAGCAATGGGGGCGGCAGGCGGCAGGCGGCAAGCATCAAAAGGCGGCAGCTTTCAGCAGGGCCAGGGCGAGTCGTCCGTCTCACTAACGGCACCCACCTACTGTAAGACAGGTTGCTCTCTCCGCCTGCCCAGCGCAGCCCGCACCCACGCCCACCCAGCACTAGCCGCCCCACTCACCCTCCTCCTCTTCCTCCTCCTCCTCCACCACAACCGCCTTGGGCGCGGGCTTGCGGCTGCCACCAATGGTGAAGAAGCCGCCGCGCTGCGCAGGCGCGGGGGCAGGCTCCTCCTCCTCCTCCTCCTCAACCTCCAGCTGAGCGCCCGCCAGCGCGGCCGCCACCTGGCTGCGCAGCGGCGCATCAGGGGCTGCCGGCGAGGCCGCCACCTCAATGATGGCATCGCCCTTGGCCTGGGCCATGGCCTCAGCCACCACAGCAGCCACCTGCACGCCAGGGAAGGGTTGTCGGCTGACAAGGGTGAAATGGGCAGGGCAGCGCCGCGTTGCCCAGCTGGGAGCTGGGCAGCTGCTGGAGCCTGGACTCCGACCTACTCAGTGGCAAGGAAGAAGTTCAACCTTTCCGCCAACCAGCATCCTTTCCGCACGGCGGCGCATGCCAGCATCGCCCCCGCCACCCAGCCCCCAGCCTCACAAGCAGACGAATCCCGTACCTGCGCGCGGGAGGCCTGCAGGTTGCCGGGCAGGCGGCCCACAGACGTCACCACCACGTTGGCCTGCTCGCCATAGCGGTCGGTCACGCGGTCCGAGGGGGCGGCACGCACCACCAGGTAGTCCACACCGCTCTCAACCACCTGCGGTGAGCAGGAACGCACATATGAAATATCTCACGCTGTGCCCGACAGCCATCACTTCGGGGCTGTCGGCATCATGCCTCCCAGCCACCTCAGCTTTCCAGCCAGCCAGGCCCCTCACCCGGCGCTCCAGGTTGGACAGGCGGCCGCCCGAGGCGCCGCCGCCGCCAAAGAAGCCGCCGCCGCCGCCGCCGCCGAGCGGAGTCACCACCTGGGACGGACAGTCAGCGACCCGCAGCGGAGGGTGAGAAGCGATGTGCTGGCGGCAAGCATTGGGTGTCAAGCACCCAGCAGCGTGATGGGAGCAGGCATCACTGATTGATGCAGCGCACAGCAGCCACAGGAGGCTGTGGCCTTGACCACGCCGCCGCTGCTCCTGCTGCTGCTGTGCCTCCACTCACCACCAGCTGAGAGATGCGGCCCGCGTTCTCCAGCAGCGCCTCCAGCACCGCATCGTAGATGCGCAGGTCGGGGCGGCGGCTGCCGGCCTGCAGGGCGACAAGGGGCGGGGCACCGCGCAGCGGTGACTTGAATGTGAATCTGGCAACCAGCCGGGCTGGTTGCGCTGCGGCTCAAATGTAATGCTGCAGGCAGCCACACGGCAGCAGCGACAACAACGGCTCAGCTCTGACAATCCCGTATCCCCAACGCACCTGGTCGCCCACCACCAGCACGACACGGGAGCCGCGCTTGAGCACACCCGCAATCGAATCAGCATCCAGCGGGTTGAACTCAGCCAGCTGCGGCAGGGGGGAGCGATGCAGCAGCAGTTTTACGCCTGTCTCAGGCCAGTGTGCAAGCCCATCCCTGCGGCAAGCTTGCTGGGCCCTCTCGCTTGCCGACCTTTTCACACAAACACACATGCCGGCCCATGGGTCACCGGACAACTCGCACCAGCGGCCCCCCACCTTGAGGCTGGCCGCCTCGCCCTTGTTCAGCAGCTCCAGCTGCTTGGCAAACTTGACCACCTCCTGGCTCTCCTCCAGGTCGGTGTCCACGCCTGCAGCGGCGCAGCAGCAAAGGAGGCCAAGCCATTGCGGCATCTGGGCGCGCCCAAGGGGAGCACACAGGACCGGCCGACATGCAAAGCACACCGTATGGCCTCAACCCAGCCGCCGGTTCCCTTTCTCCGCACCTGCGGTGACCTTGAAGCCGGTGCGCAGCAGGTTGACCACCACGCGCGCCGCGGTCTGGCCGCTGGAACCAACCACCAGCACATCGCCACCCGCCTTGGCGACCGTGGCAGCGGCCAGGCGGCGGCCGGCGGCGGCAGCCCTGGCGCTGCGCTGCGCGATCCCCTGGCCTCCGGACACCGCCTGCTTCTGGGTTGCGACGCGGGGCTGGCTGGCGGCCGCTGCCTGCTGGCGCTGGGGGCCGGCCAGGCGGGGCGCAGCCAGGCTGCCCGCCCGGGCGACTGTTGGCCTGATGCTGGTCTGCATCCTGCCGACAAAGCGATCCTCCAGTCCGCACAGGCAATGTTGGGGCTCCCACTGTCGATTGGGACCCTCACCCTGTGGTTCTGCATGGGCGCACGACCCTGAACGGCGCACCGTTCCGCGGCGTGTTTGCAGATTCTAGTGGTGCGGACATTAGGTTGGGCATGGGCCCTGCGCGGCTCCTGCGCAGGGGCTACTCCCTCCTGCACAAGCGCGGCAACCAGCTGCAGGCGGGGCCTGAGCAGCGCTCCAGCCTGCAGAAGTACGATGGTGAGCAGGTTGCCGGCCTTGGGTGCACGCCAGGGGCGGTGGACGTGCACCTGGCGCCCACTGCCGCCGCTGCTGCCGCCACTCAGACGCCCGCTTGAATCTCGGCTGCCACACTGCTCACCTCCCCTGCACACCCGTCGGCTGTCTCGCAGAAGAAAAGTACGGAGGATGGAAGAGCGCTGAGATGCTGTTCTCCAATGAAACGCCACGCAACTCACTGATTGGCCGGTGCGTCAGTGCCTCGCCGCCTGCCCTGCATCCCTGTCGCCCACACCGCTTGTTCCTCCTGTTGTTGCCGCGCATCAGTGCCAAGGAATGCTGCTGCCAACTCCCACTTTGTGCTTTGCAGCGCCGACTGGCACGTCGTGCAGTTCCTGCTCGCCATGGTGCCCCCAGGCAGTGAGTTGGCCTGCAACATTGTGCCCAGCTGGTGCCCAGCGCCTTGTCGTGCCTAGTTGCAGCAGCGCACCAGTCGCCCCGCTGTCCTTGCATCGCCCCGACATGGTCTGCTTGCCTCCTGACCCCCTTGCAGTCCTGCTGCTGCTCATACAGTGGGCACGGTACGACATGAAGCAGCTGGAGGACAAGAACCGGCAGGAGGTGAGGTGGGCAGGGTCTGGGGGATGTGTAAACCTCGACATGCTGCGGGCCGCACTGCCTGCTGCATTGCTGCACAGGTTGCGTGTGCTTGCTGCAGCCAGTTGAGACACATTTGCACGCCTGCAGCCCACGCTGCCCGTCTGCCTGCCCATGCTTGCTGCCATCCAGATGCTGGAGAAGGAGAGCCAGAAGCTGGCGGCGGTGGCGGAGCACCAGAAGCAGAAGCAGCTGGCTGCCACGGGTGGCGCGACAGCAGGCGGCGGCGCGGCAGCGGTTGCAGCGGCAGGAGCGCCTGATGCTGCAAGCGGCGGCGAAAAGGTAGAGCAGCGCCTGGCTCAACTGGAAGCTATGGTGCGGGCTCTGCAGCAGACGAGGCAGGAGGGTGCACAGGCTGCAGCGGGGATGCAGCCTGCAGCAGGTGCTGCGCAGCAGGTCGGGCAGCCACCAGCTGGGCAGCCAAGCGATGAAGGCGTGCAGCAGTCAACGCAGCAACAGCCGGAGCCACAGCAGACAACAGTGGCAGTAGAGCAGCAGCAGCGGCAGCAGCCGTCAGCAGCAGCAGAGGTGCAGCAGGAGCAGCAGCAAGCAGCCCCGTCTCTGACACAGCAAGTGGCTGGAGCCCTGCGGTGGGCAGGCAGCTGGCTCGCCCTGCCCAGCCAGCAGCAGCAGCAGCCTGATGGGACCTCGAATGCGGCTGCGCCCAGTCAGCAAGGTCTTGGCAGGGAGCCTGCAGTGGCAAGCCAGGAGATCAGCAGCAGCGGCAATGGCAGTAGCAGCAGTAGCCAGGGCAGCAACCAGACTGCGGCAGCAGCGCAGGTTGAGAGCGCTGCTGGTGTGCAGCCCGCAGCATCGCCAGGCAGCGCGGCATCTGGCCCTAGCGCTGCACATGCGCCGGAGGCAGAAGGACCTGCCCACCCAGCTGGCAACACTGCCAACCGGCTGCTGCATGCTGCGGGCTGGCCGCTGCGATGGCTGCGGTCAAAGCCGGCACGGACGCACAGCGAGGTTGCAGAGGAGGAGAGCCGCCGCCTGCGCTCCTGGCTGCAGCACAAGCCTGAGGACAGCGAGTGAGGGGCATCGCCGGCCTTCCTGCCACAGAGAATGGCGTGTCTGCTTTTGCGTGCATGGCGCACTACTGCGGTATCATTACAGACCCTTTGAAATGCCACACAGCCGTGTGGGTGGAGTTGGTGGGCAGCAAGGCGAGTGGGCAGCGAGGCGACGAGCGCAGGCAGAAGCAGGGGATGGTGATGGCGGCAAGGTGCCGCAACGGCAAAGGAATCAGAGGAGCAGGCGATCAGATGACCCAGGGGAAGCGCAGCAGGGAGGTGGCGGAGAGGTCGGGAGGGCAACAACAATCAGGCAGGCGGGGCAAGTGTCAAGGCGCAGCCTTGTGGCAGGGTGTCAAAAACCTGGGTGGCAGGCCTAGCTATCGAGCTGGGAAATGGCTGCATGGAATGAGAGAGCGCTAACGTGGCAAGCAGGTACTAGCCTCAGGGGTTTAAGGCAATACAACAAAGCAGTTAGTGTACAGGGGCTTAGCATTAAACAGCCGGAGGGAGGCGGCGTTTGGGGGCTGCCTTGGCAAATGGGAACAGAGGTGTGGGTGTGAGTGGATATCAGAGAGGCACGCGTGAGAGAGGGTCAGGTTTTGAGAAGGGTTGGCGGCGCCGCTGGCGGGCTGCCAACCCCAGCCATTAAGAGGCTAGGTGCACACGCGCACGCCGGCAGCAGTGTAGAGACGACAGTTTGGACAGGGAGGTGGCTGCTTGCTGGGGGCGCAGTGTTGCACCCCATGCTGTGAAGGAGGCAATGCCGCGCTACCAAGACCCCTCCTTCTGCACCTTGGCCTGCAAGACGTATAGGGGCGGAGATGGGCGCATAATGGGGCGCGTGTACTGCAGGGCCGGGCATTCATTCTGCTCCCCCCGCAAACCCTGAACCCGTGCTGCCACGCCACCCTCCCACACACATCCAACACATTCAGCGCACCTTCTCCAGGATGTACTTGCCCTCCTTGTACTTCTGGCTCTCTTCATATGCAACCTGCAGCCGGGGTCAGATGAGTGCGCTGGGTCAGGGGGTCAGCTCTCAACTTCCTCAGAGCGCGGACGCGCCGATTGTGGCACAGTCAGGCGCCGCGCTCGGGGCACTGTTCACCAACCGGCGCTGCCACAGCCAATGAGCAGCAAGCACTCTCGCTGCGCCAGGCACCGCCATGTGGCTCGATCGATGCCAGGACAGGCAGCTGGCCTGCAAGCCTCTGCACCCCCTTTGGCAGCAGGGCGCCCGCCCCGGCACCACCTTGTGCTCGCACCTCGTACTTCCACCCCAGCACGCAGTTGCAGGTGATGCAGTAGATGTCGCACACGGTGTGCAGGCCGGTGATGAGCATGCGGTCCTCACGAGGGCCCAGCGTCACATTCACGCTGCGCCAGGGCAGGCAGGGCAGGCAAGCGAGGCGTTGGAGGAGCACTAGAGGAGTGGAGGGTATGGGCGCAGCAGAGTGGGGCACGCAGCCAGGGCGCGGTGTGGGGCAGGCGATACCAGCGCACAGCGAATGCCGCCGCACTCACACATCGCTGAACAGGTAGGCGCGGCCGTGCCGCCCTTGGAAGGCCTGCGGGTCGGGCAGCACAGGGCAGCAGGTGCAGCTACCAGGCCAGCGGGCGATTGACAGTGCAAGGCAAGAACGCCACTGGGACCCATCCCCGCGCTGCTGCCACTCCATGTGGCCCCCACCTTGCTGATCAGCTGTCCGTGGTCTGTGCAGTGAGTCTTGCACTGGCTGCACGTGTAGATCTTGTCGCCCGACAGGTACTGCGTGGCATAGGGTGCAACCAGTCTGGATAACGTGGGGTGGGTGTGACAGCGTGTGGGGCAGGTGCGGCTGGCCTCCGCAGCTCTGGCCGGACAAGCCAGAGGGTGCCAACCATGTTGCGCCAGCAGCCAAGCAGGGCTCACCTGCTTGAACAGGATGCCCATCGTGCTAGCTGCCGGCTGGCGGTACGGACTACGGGTGGTTGTGTGCAAACGCCGTGGCCGTGCTGCAAGCCACGCCTGCGTGGCTGCAGCCGCCGGCCTGCAGCAGATGGGACGAGGGAGCAGCAGGGCAAGGGCCATGTGTCACATCCAGGTCCACCAGGAAATGCCTGCGGGCCGCATCGGCGTGCCGGCGCTCTCAGTGTGCACTGCGGCGGCGCCGGCGCTCCTGCCGCACCGTGCTGGCTGTGAGCAAAGTGGGGCGGTGCCTGCTCGAGCAGAGCCCGCCGCAACGAGCTCGCCGTTGCCAGCGCCAGGGGCTGCAAGGGTGCCAAGGGGGGCAGGGAAGGCAGGGAGGGTGAGGTGGGCTGGGGTTGTGGTCTCGTGAGCGTCCCAGCCCCCACCAGCCGGCATGGGGGTCTTGCCTGCACTTGACAGTGGAGCGAGGGCGCTAGCAGCGCCTCTGGGCTCCAGTCCGGGTGCTCGAGAGCTTTGCTGCTTGTGGCGGGCCTGGTGGTCAGGGAGCTGATCCAATGCTCGCTGTTGATGCTGCAGTGGTTGCACCAAGCCCTGGGGGCCCAGCGGAAGGGCGGAGGGCAGCTCCCATTCCTTCTCATGCAGCTGGCCGCCTGCTCGCCGCTGTGATCAACTCGCAGCGCTCCGGGCCGACTGTTGATCTCAATTTCAGCACCGCTGGTCGGGCAGCAGGCGGGCTGCGACGGAGCGCTTGAGCAGGCTGCGCGCTGGTGGCGATCCAGGGGCTTTGCTTGCGTGCAGTAGACGCCGCGAGTGTCGGTAAGGAGTTAAAGAAGGCCCTGTAGCACGACACGCCACTGCACCAAAGCCACCGCTCACGGCGCCGCCGCTCCGTTGCTTTCTGCAGGCCGGCCAGGCAGCCTCCTCTGCCAGCCCAGGCAGCCCGCTTCCATGCACATCGCCGACTTTCTGGGGTATGCGGCAGTGCACCGAGGCCTGACAGACCAGCTAGCAGCAGTGGCGCCCTTCCCTGATGCCCCCGACGCCCGCTGCCTGCTGCTCAGCGGCCCAGAACGCTGCGGCAAGACGACGCTGCTGTTCCATGCGGCCCTTAGCCTGGCGCGACAGGGCGCCTCTGTGCTGCTGCTGTGCCGCAGGCAAGTGCTGCAGTGTTGCGTTGGCATGGGAGCGGTTCTGGGCACCTGCCTGCAGACGTGCAACCACACAGTGCTGCCCGTGCTGCCCTGCTGCCCTGCTACCCCCAACCCACCTGGCCCCCATCAACCCGCAGGGAGAAGCTGGAGGCCTGCCCGCCACTGCTGCCAGAGGGCGTGCAAAACAGCGACCCCGCCTGGGAGCGCGTGCACATCAAGTACGTGGCCAACGGTGCGTGCCCTGCGCCGCAGGACGGGTGTGCAGCCGCGCATCATGTTGGAGGCTGCCCAAACTTTGAGGCCGCACCAATTTGGTGTCTTTGCCCTGCCTGCGTTTGCCTACTGTCGTGCAACACGGTGCTGACTCTTGCACTTTGTTGCCATGCTGCACCATGCTGTGCCCTGCCGGACCCTGCCATGCCGGGCCCTGCCCTGCCCTGCCCTGCCATGTACTCGTGTCCCCAGCAAAGCATGACACCCCCTTCAAGGGCACGAGGAATGTGACTGCCCTTCCTCATGGTGCCATGCAGGCTACGAGCTGCTGCGTTATGTGTCCCACATTCATGCGCTGCCCAGCGGGCCACCTGATGTGGTGCTAGTGGACGACCTGCATGCCCTGGCAGGTCGGGCTGGCATGGGTGCATTGTGGTTGCAATGCAGGTCTGCCATGACACACCTTGCTTTTATTCTGCAGCGAAGCTGTGTTGCTGGCACATGGCTTGCATGTGCAAGCTCTCTGCGCTGCCCTGGCAGCCACTCAATGCCTGCCTGCCCAACTGCCCCACAGACCTGCCCGCCGGCGACCGCCACCGGCCACGGGACATGGCGCTGTGCCGCATCCTTGCAGCGCTGCATGAGGCAGCGGTGAGCTCCGTGCGTTGAGCCTGGGCTGCAAAGCTTCGGTGGCTGGCATGCTCGTCTGCAAGCCATCGCATATCAGGCCATGCCACTATGGGAGCGCATTGTGTGTTTCAGGCGAGACACACCCGTGCTCAGCCTGTTGCCCGGCCACGCAGGTTGAGGCGGGGCGATTGAATGGGCGGCCGTGCCAGTTGGTGGCGACCGAGACCAGCCATGCAGAAGGCCCCCGCCTACTGTACATCATCCAGCGCTGGCTGCCCCTCGTGCTGCACATACGGCGTGAGTTGGGTGTCAAGCGGCTCTCTGGTGATGGCTGCATGCTTCTGTGCGGCAGCTTGCATTACCGCACTGATGTGCTCCAGTCTGCAGCAAGTTGCACTGGCAGGTCGTGCTGGCAGCCTACCTCATGCCGCTTGCCCATGCCACCCCCTGCCTCTCCACCATCTTGCAGCTCAGGGGCAGGGCTATGTGCTGGCACCTCTCAACCCACGGCCCACCCTGCCGCTGGACTGCCAAGCCCAGCTGCACTTCTCGCTGCGGCATGGCGTGCTGGCATTGGATGGAGTGCTGCATGCACCGATGCCGCCGGCACCGCCGCCGCGGCAGCAGCAGCAGCATGCAGCCATGGCAGGGGATGGCGGCTGGTAGGGGCTTCGCAGCTGTGAGCTGCTCTGGTTCGAAATGCCCTGTGGCATAGCACTGCGACTCTCCTCGCTCTCTTCCCTATGTATCTGCTCCCTGTACATTATCTTTCATCCATCCGACATGGCCATTCACTCTTCACATTCGCTCTTGTAACCCGAATTGTGTTACACTCTTGACATTCCGTGGGATTCGTTTAATCATGTGCAAAGCAGAAGTTCGGATACGAAGTACAGAGCTGGGCATGCAAGGGTAGTTTGGTTCAATGGACAGCTGGCCGGCAAAGGCGGACAGGTTGATACAAAAGGGGTGTGGACAGGGACGGGCGTCCGACGTGAGGTGTAGTGCTACGCTTGGTGCAGCTGCAAAACGGCGCGGCAGCTAGCTATAGCTGACAGTATCAGATTGAGTTTATTGGGCGGGCACAGGGCAACAGGGCCAGTGCGGTGCTGAGGGTGGCTTGGGCTTGCAACAGCAACCGGCCAGCCAAAAGCCGTATCATCATGGTTTCGTCCGGATGGAATAGAATGCATTCATCGCTCCGCCTCGCGTCACTCCATCACACCGCAACAAACTTGACATCCTCGTAGCCGGGGAACTTGGGGGCGTGGCGGCCCCACAGCTCCTGCACAAATGAAGCGGTGGGTGGGGTGGCGGGATGGGTAGAGGGCCATGGCGCCCCAAAGCGATGCACCCGTATCAGCTTGCTGCGTGGCTGCCTCTTCCGTCTGCCCTGCCCGCCTAAGTGCGCACCTTGAGGCTGGCATAGAACTGGGCATGGAAAGCGTCCACTTCCGCCTGGCTGGGCTCCCCCTCCTTGGCCGGCTTGGGCGCGCGGATGGGCTGTCCAATCACAAAGCGCAGACCGGTGGGGGCCGGCAGCGGCAGGCACCAGCGGCCGGCGATGATGAAGGGAATGGGGAAGCTGCAGAGGGGGGCCGGGAGGGGGCAGACAAGTGCGAGGAGGCAGGTTATGACAGGGGAAGCATGTTGACTGCAAAGCTCGATGCTCGTTTGTGCGCTGGACTGCAAGCCATCAAGAGAGATAGAAGTACACCCCCCTGCCGGGCCCTGCTCACTCACCCCAGCTTCTTGGTGCACCAGCGCTGCATGGAGGGCCACTCAATCAGGTTGCGCAGCGAGTCCGCCTCACCCAGCGCCAGCACCGGCACCAGCGCCGCGTCGTGCTTCAGCGCCATGCGCACAAAGCCTGCACACAAACGAGGGTGGGCGTGGTGCGATGCGGCTTGAGACAGCGCAGGTTGGTGTGGGGGCTAACAAACTGTACCAGGAGGTCAGCCGCAGTCAAGGCCTGCATTCGCCACAGCGCAGCCATCAGCCCACAAGGTCCCAACACCACGACTCTGCGCACCCTTGTGCCGGCTGTACACGCTGAACTCCTTGTGCCGGTGCAGGCGGTTGGTCAGGCACATCTCCGCCTGCCCGCCCGGGCAGATGAGCACCGCATTACGCTCCTGCAGCGTGTGCTCAAACGTACGCCTGCGGGCATACGCAGTGGGGCCCACGGACAGACGAGGATGAGCAGGAATTGTGGGTGGCACAAATGGGCATGAGACATAGGCCAGCAGAATGCGCAGCACGCCCTGCCCTCTCCTGCCCAGCGTCCTTACCGCGACACGATGCGGATGCCCAGCCACAGCACGATGTCCCTCAGCAGCGGCACGGTAACGCAGACGGAGGCGGTGAGGGTGACGGGCCGCACCGGCAGCAAGCGCTTGAAGGAGGCGAGCAGCGGCAGGTAACCGGCGCCTGCGGGTGGGTGGGGAGGGAAGATGGGGTATTGATCCCTCGCCTGGTGCGCTGTATAAATGTTGAGCTGCCAGCCAGACACTTGCAGCACACACTCACCCAGCGGATACAGTCCGTGATGGTGGAAGGCAAAGATGAAGCGCTGCTTGGGGTCAAAGGCCTCCGCCGCCGCCTTGCCGCCGTCCAGCACCACCTCACAGGAGCCTGGGGTAGGGGTAGGGCAAGGGGAACTTGCTCAGCCCCTGTCATGCAGCAGTCACGCCGCAGCAGAGCAGCCATGGAGCCCAGGTTGAAAGGCGCTGCTGTCCACACCCAGCCGCAGTGTGCCAGACAGCAACGCCACTACAGCTGCCCCTGTCCCACCCTCAGGGCATCATTCCCCACCCAGCCCGCGCACCCAGCCAGGAGGGGAGGAATCGCTCCAGCTGGGCC
Source organism: Chlorella sp. CH2018 (assembly GCA_009928355.1). NCBI lineage: Eukaryota > Viridiplantae > Chlorophyta > Trebouxiophyceae > Chlorellales > Chlorellaceae > Chlorella > Chlorella sp. CH2018. The sequence goes on from VIYQ01000700.1 coordinate 13,482, forward strand.
CCCATCCAAGCCTGGAAAGCGGGCCACTCTCTCCGCCCCGTGTGCTCGGGCTGGCCAAAGGCGGTGGCGGAGTAGTAGACAAACAGGCCCCCCAGCCAGAGGGCGGTGGCTGTGGTGGCTGGCAGCACCATGAAGGTCAGCACCCCCACCACAAAGAACAGGTGCATCTGTTGGCAGAGGGGTTGGAGGGGTGAGAACGGGGAGCGTGAGGGGGCAGCATGGGTCAGCCAGTGAGTCGCGCACCTTGCTCAAGAGCAAGCAACCATCGCAGCTCCATGCCCTCGTGCACAACCTTGAAACTTGCAAACTGCCTGAGACTGGCTCACAGCCTCCTGCTGCCATCCAGGCATTGGGCAGGGACACGCGGCACGAGGCGCAAGGCCATCTGCCACGCCTCAAGGCAGTACGGCTCACCGGGATGTACAGGATGGAGATGACCAGCAGGTCCAGCAGGCGCTCCCGCAGCCCCATGCGCGCCAGCTTGCCGGGGGTCATGTCCATGGCAGCAGCCTTGATGGCCTGCACCGCTGCCGGCGCCTGGAACGTCAACAGGCTGCCCGCCAGCAGCAGCTCCGACAGGAACATGACCAGGCCCGCGGCAACCGCCCAGCAGCGCACGCTGCGGCGAGGGACGGGGGGAAGGAGGGAGAGGTCGAGTGGGAGGGGTCGGCGTACGGCTGGGGTTCCTCACTTTTGCGCACCCACCACTGGATGCGCGCATGGCTGCAGTGCGGTTTAGCCACCAGCCAGCGCACGGCGCCCAGGCGCCTCACCAGTAGGCCACCCCCGCCACCGCCTGGAACAGCAGGTAGAGGCAGGCCACCAGCGCAGACGAGTAGAGCGCCCAGCCCAGGGCCTGCAGGGGGACGCAACAGGGAAGTGAGGTGGTTGTCAATGGGTGGGGATGTGTGTCACGCCGCAGCTGAGCATGTGTGGCAGCAGCGCCTTTGCATAGCGTCAGCAGCTTGCACAGCGCCCTATGCCACACGACAGCAAGGCCGCGTCACAGCAGGCAGCGCTGCCCGCACCTGCGCAAGCACAAACGCGGTGCCGCCGCGGAAGGGCTGCCAGAAGCGCCACCCGCCGCCGGCGGTGCTGCCGGCGCTGCCGCCCTTGCTGCTGCCGTCGCTGTGGCGCAGGAACCCCGCTAGGCCATGGGTGGTGAAGGCACCCACAGTCACACACGCTGCCGCCAGGGCGTAGTACACCGACAGGCTGATGGTGTCTGTCAGGAACTCGGTGGCCAGCAGCAGCGCGCCGCCCAGGCCCACCCACAGCAGGCCGATGCCTGGAGGGAGGGGAGGGGCCATGAAGACAGCGAGCGGTTGAGTGGGACTGCCGCACCAGCAACCATGTTGGCGCATTGCCAGCAGCAGCGAGATGTTCGTGACCAAGGCAGGCTTCCAGGTTGTACAAAGCGCACGACCGTAGCCTCCTGCGCTCCCGAGCGCACCTGTGACAATGTAGGCGCGGGCGGTGCGCGAGGGCAGGCGCGACACATCCCAGTAGAGCGAGGTGGAGCCCGAGGCAAAGGCGCGGCTCAGCAGCTGCAGCGGCTCCCCCGGCTCAAAGGTCAGCAGCGCCTTTGCTTGGAACAGCAGCGCGCAGTCTGCACAGGCGGAAGAGCAGCGGCAGGGCGGGTGGGCACACGGCAGGCAGGCAAGGCAGGGCAAGGCATGGGGCAGGCAGACAGACGGGGTGGGCAGCGGCAGTGCAGACCGTACTTGACCTGAGCAACCAAGCAGCAGGAGAGGCCAAGGGACACAAATGCACAGCTGCTCCACCCATCGCCCAGCCCCAGGCTGAAGTGCCCCAACCGAGCTCACATGCCGCCACGGCCACGGCAGCGCTGAGCAGCTCCATGTGGGGCGTCTGCGCGTGGCGCCAGCGTGCCAGCAGCAGCGGCATCGCTACAAGCACAGCGCCCAGCCATAGCGCCTGCGCAGGTCGGGTCGTGCAGGGTTTCGGAAGGCGAAGGAAGCTGACCAGTGCTGACCACCCGTCGGCCAGGAGGCGGCGCCGCAAGGTGCGCATCCCGCCCGCCCGCCGCCTTCCCCCCCAGCCACCCTTCAGCTCACCCAGGACAGGGTCTGCAGCACCAGGTGGCGCGCGCCGCCGGACAGCAGGAAGTGCAGCTCGACGCGTGGGCCCGGCAGGCGGACGCGGCGGGGGCTGCCGCCGCGCTGGCAGAGGGCCACGCCTCCTAGGTGGGCCAGCAGCGTGCAGGCGCTGGCCACCGCGGCCGCCGACAGCAGGGCATCCCCTGTTACGGCCTGGAGGGCCGCGGAAACTGAGACGGACATGTGGTGCGTTTCAAGGCAGCGTTTGGAGCATCTCGCGAACTCTGCTGAAGGTTGGAAGTGTGTTGCAGAGGCGCACGAAACGCGGGCAGCCTCCTTTGGCCTGCGTCTCATGCGCATTTGCTGATGCTGGCCGGGAGACCGCAGGGCATGACCCCCTGCAGGTGGCATCGGGGCCCTGATCGCATCGGAGTCTCCTGTGGCTCTCGTTCCCGGCCTGCAGGGCGCGGTAGAGCCCGCCTGGGCCCCGAGCGCACCGATGGCCACTCGGGTGGTGCTGGCTGTAGGCCAACGCAGCGGGCATGCCAAGCCGGAGCTGTCGGTGAGCAGGAACGGGCGTGGGGCCGCCCTGTACGCCCACCGCCCTGCCGACAGCCGCGCTGGCGCTCCCCGCAGCCCCAGGAGCGCGTCATCCTGCACAACGGATCACACCGATCAGCTGCAGCGGGCGCCATGCCCCTGGCACCGCCCCTCGCAACTCCCTGCCGCCGCCGCCACCCCGCAGGCGGAGCCCTACGTGTCGTCGCTGGAGGGCCTGGTGCAGCGCCTGGGCGAGCGGGGGCACAAGTATGACAAACGCTCGCTTGCGCAGCTCATCTCGGGGCTGGCCCAGTTCATGGAGGATGCGCTGGGCGTGAACGTGAGCTGCAGAAGGGTGGCAGCGGTGGCATGGCTGTGTTGGGTGGCAGCAACGGCTGGCCTGTGGCGCACCAGCGGCTGGCATTTTGAAATGTACCGTGTAGGTTGCCTGGCTAGTTGGCTGGCAGGGCAGTGGAACATCATGCTTCATGGCTGCTGCATGTGCACCGTGGTTATGAGCCCCGCTCCCTTCGCCGCCGCTGCCGCTGCTGCTGCTGTCTTTCTCCAGGCAAGCCAAGTCAGCTTGCCCTGGCTTGTTTCCTTTGTCAACCTGCTCTGCAGGCGCTGTACAAGCCCTTCACGCGGCTGCCGTCTCGCCTGCTGTACGACACGGCTGTGGACGGTCCGCTGGCCATCATTGCCGCAGCATGCAGCGAGCACGTCAAGGTGGGGCTGTGCACAGGGACGTATGCAGTTGGGGACTGGCTCTTGGCATCAACACCACTCTAATGTTCAATTGTGCCGCCAGCCCCATCGATCTACAATGCCCAACCTCCCATGCTGCCCCCGTGCGCCCCTCGCTGCTCCACAGGCGCGCAACCTGAAGCGCATCGAGTGGCTGGCGCCGCAGATGCGCAAGGAGGTGCGAGGCTGAGCATGCCGCCGGACCTGGCTGCATTTGCCCTTGCATTGGCGCATGCGCTGTTTTTTGCTGCCGCTGGCTGTAGCAATGACCTGTCAACGCCCACAACCTGCCGCTGCTGGGCACCCTGCCCCTGCCCACCCACTCCGGGCAGAACATGGAGCTGTTTGGTCGCATCCGCGCCGAGCTGCTGCGCTCCGGCTACGTGCGCACGCCCGTGGTGTATGTGCACCCCGCCAACGGGCCCGCGGTGCCCAAGCTGCAGGTGGGGCGCCCAAGGGTACAGGGCGATGCATGAGCCGAGGGTACAGGGCCTGCGCCGCCTGGCCACCTCCTGGATGCTTTCTGCCCCACTGGGCTCGTGATTGTTGGCGTCCTCGCACCCTCATGGCCTCATGGTACCGCTGTCGGTGACCTGCCCCGCCCCTCCACCCCACACACCATGCCCGCAGGAGGCGGTGCGCAGCCTGAAGGGCGACCTGGCGCAGTCGGAGGGCGGTGCAACGCATGTAGTGCACCCTATGGCCGAGGGCGTCAGCCTGGACGACAGCCAGCGCTACGCGCGCCTGCTGGAGGTGTGCTGCTCGCTCCTGCCTCTCTGCTGCCTTTGCCATGTGTGCACATGCAGGGGCTCACACCTGCGGTTCTGCTGAATGCGGCACGCTCCGAGTTGCGACGCTGCTGGAGCACCACTTGCCACATGCAGCTGCCTCACCTCCCCCTCCTGCTCCACCCACCGTGCCCATGTGCCTGCAGGTCCAGGGATCCCAGGCCAAGGTGCACTGGTGGTACCTGCCCGATAGCTATGATGAATGGGTGCCGGCGGCAGCCACGCCCGGGGTGGCCGAGGCGCCGCGCCGCCCGCCCCGCGGGCCCTGGCACGTCTATGCCCGCTGGCTGACCGACAGCGAGAAGTACAACGAGTAAGGGAGCAGAGCTTGGATGGGGGCTGGGGAGGGTGATGGGTGGCGGGAGCGAGCTGGCATTCCAGAGCTGGGCATGTCCATGCTCATGGTCTTGCGGTGTGCTGGCTTCCTCTTACCCTTGCCTGTCTCAGCCCAGCCGTTCCTGCTCGTCATCTCTGCAGATGGATGAACCCCGTGGATTATGAAACCGCGGACGCAGCTGCGGAGGAGGGCAAGCGGCGGCGGGAGGGAGAGGAGGAGGAACCGGGGCGCAAGGTGGGACCACGAGGGGAAGCAGGGGGGTGTGGGTGGGTGCAGAGGCGCCTGGGGTGGTGGTGAACTGGACCAAGGGTTGTTGCAGCAGGGCCTGTTCATGCAGCTCATGCAGCCACTTCTTAGCAGGGCCTTGGGACAGTGCAGCAGTTTGACATTGTCCATCGCACGACGTGTTTGTCATCGCCCGCCCCTCCCTCTCCACACAGCCCAAGGCTGCACGTCAGGCGGGCCCGCTGCCTGAGATCCAGGCGGGGGCGGGGGTGCCCGTGGCGGAGGGCGTGACTCGGCAGAAGGTGCTGCAGCCGCACCGCAAGGCCATGGAGCCATCCAGCCTGGTGGACATCTCGCAGGTGAGGCCCACGCATCTGCCTTGCTTGGGTGCTGGCAAGGCCAGCGCTGGAGCACACACCCGTCCGTGCACCCACTGATAGCTTGCTCTGCAACTGAATCAGGCACATGTCGGTCGCATGCGGAGGTGAGCGCAGCGATGCGAGCTCTGGCACACATGCCCCTGCCTGCACTCCCCATCCCGCAGGGCCAGCGAGCGGAGGATGTGTTGATGCCCAGTGCCGCGGTGCAGGTGGCGCCAGAGCTGGCTGAGGCTGTGGCCGCCCGCCAGGCGCAGTGGGCGCAGCAGGGCGCGGCGCCGGCGGCGGCAGGCCAGCAGCAGGATGGGCAGGGCGCCCAAGGGGAGCCATACCTGGTGCCTGCCTGTGCCGCCTGGTTCCGCTGGGATGCCATTGCGGATGTGGAGGAGGCGCACTTCCGAGACTTCCTGGCAGCCGACGCCGCCAACCCCGAGCGGTACCGCGAGTACCGCAATGCCATCATCAACAAGTACCGGTGCGTGCTGCTGCTGGAGGACCTGTGCATGGGTCCACCGGTGGGGCAGCAGTCTGGGGCAGTGGACTTGGCGCAGCACGGGCGGGATGGCTGCCGGACAGCAACCCCGTTTCATGCAGCAGTTGTTGGCGCTAAGCCACACCCATCACTCACACCCATCACCACCCGCCCCTCCTCCCACATGCTGCCCGCAGCGAGGATGAGGGGCGTGTGCTGAGCTTCACAGAGGCGCGGCGCGCGCTGGTGGGCGACGTCAACCTGCTGCGCCGCGTGTGGAAGTTCCTGGACTCATGGTGAGGCTGTGCTCCTCATGTTGAGGGTTGGGGCGTGCTGAAACGGTTGCATCTGCTTGAGCTGGTGCTGACCAGTGAAGTGCCAGGATGTGCAGTGTGATGCCGCTCACCGCGCACCTCACCCCCTGTCCCACACCGCAGGCAGCTGATCAACTTCATGGCGCGGCGACGGGCGGCACCTGCGGGCGCACCAGACTCGATGGGACCCCGAGGTATGAGGCGCCGGGTGTCAAGCAAGCAGTCACTAGCAGTCTCAAGAGGCAGCTGACAGGGTTGAAGAGAACGGTTCAAGTTGCGTGTGCCCCCTCCTGCCCCATCTCTCCCCTGCAGGGAGCGGCGGGCTGCCGGTGTCGGGCGCGGAGGCGCTGTTTGGTCCCACCCGCCGGGCATCAGTTGAGGCGGGGGCCACTGCGGCGCTGACGGGCAACATGAGTGCCAGCGGCGGCACCGTGCGCGTGCGCAGCAACGTGTTTGGCTCCTGGGCGCGGCAATCGGCGCTGGCCAGCAAGGTGAGGGTGAATACTCGTCTAGAGGAGGAGCAGGGCTGCTGAAGTGCGAGAAGTAGCCAAGGCGCTGAGGGCGTTGGTGGACGGCACATTTCCTGGCACTCACTGGCCACGCACCACCACGCTCCATGCACCCATCCTGCCCTCACCGCCTGCCACCTGCCACTCAGGCCGACTTCTACTGCCGCGGCGCCGACTGTGGCGAGCTGTGCACCGAGCTGCGGCACCACTGCCTCAAGCGCCCCGACCTCGACCTCTGCCCCAAGTGCTTCAAAGGTGATGCGGGTGGCAGGCAGGGCTTTCTGTGTGGGCTGCACTGTCCCAAGGAGTGCCTGGGGTGGCGCATCAGTGACCCATCTCTGTTTGAGAGTACAGTGTAGGCCCGAGTGCATCCACGCTGCCGATGCAAACCGTATCACACCCTGCCCTCCCCCCTCCCATCTGTGCAGAGGGCAAGTTCCCCGCCGGCATGTGCTCCAAGGACTTCATCCGGCTGGAGGCGGCGGATGCGGTGCCCGACGACTCTGGGTGGACCGACCAGGAGACGCTGCTGCTGCTGGAGGGTGAGGATGGGTGGATGGCGGTGGGCTCGGGTGGCGAGCAGGCCAGGGCTGCTGCTTCGGAGAAAGATGGCTGGGTGGGCCAGGGGTGG
>VIYQ01000706.1:0-10313 GCA_009928355.1 Chlorella sp. CH2018
TCAGCAACACAGCCCCTCACCGGCAGCGCTCCAAGTTGAGCTCGTTCATCTGCTTGGAGATGTGGTCGGTCAGCAGGGTGCAGTCGCCGCGCACGTAGTGCTGGAAGGACGACACCTGTGGCGTGACAGGAGGGGCGGGGAGCATGGGGTTGATCAACATGGGGATGACACTCGAATGGTAACACCTGCACTAGCAGCAGCGAGTGGGCATGCATCTTCTGGCAGGCTCACGCCACAAAGCAGCAGCGGCGCCGATGGCGGGGGCAGCAGCAGCGGCGGCGGCAACCGCAGCCGCAGCAACAACAGCAGCAGCTCACCGGGCCGCTGACGTACTCCATCTCCTCCACCGAGTGCCCGTTCTCAATGGCGGGCAGGTCGCCGATGGCGTCCCGCACGGTCACGGGGCGCAGCGGCGCGCCCACCTGCAGGAACAGGACAGGTGGTGGGATGGGTGGGTGGACCAAGGTTGAGGTGGCTGGTGCTGGCAAGCCAGTTGACGTTGGGCGGGCGGCCGGGCCATCCAGTGCTGCAGCACTGCATGCAGCCCCAGCTCCAGCCTCCCTCACCGTCTGCGGCACTGCGCAGTACTGCACGCCGCCGGGCAGGTTGATGGTGAGCTGCGGCGTGCGGAAGCAGTGCATGAGGCGCGGCCAGTCGGGCAGCAGCTCGCCGGGGGCGGCCTGCAGGGGTGGGGAGAAGTGGGTTGGGGAGAGGCAGGTATGAGCGATTGGGGCGAGGGGCCGAGGGCAAGTGGCACAGGGTAGACACAGAATACGCAGCAGCAGCAACAACAGCACCAGCAGCGGCGGCACCGGCAGCAGTCTCCGGCAATCAGCCGTGCACCCAGCCACCCAACCAGCCGGCTCACCGCCCAGATGAAGGTGCGCTTGCGGCTCTGCGCCACGCCAAAGTTGCCGGCGTTGAGCACGCCAAAGCGGACCTGCAGAGGAGGGTGGGTGGGAGCAGCAGCAGCAGATGTAAGCTCCCGCATAAGAAAAGTTGGGAAATGCCATGTGAGCCCATTTCGACCACACCAGGCTTCTCGCATTCTCCCCTGCATCTCCACCTAGTGTTACCCATGTCCAGCAGCGAACATCGCCAACCAGCAATCTCAACCGTTCCAGCCCCCACCTGGTAGCCCATGTCCAGCAGGGAGCGCAGCGTGAGGCGGAAGGTGAACGACTTGTTGTGGCTCACAAAGTTGCGCACGTTCTCCAGCAGGAAGTAGCGCGGGCTGCGGTGAGTGAGCAATTGAGAATACCGCGGTGAGGCAGTTGCATTGAGAGAGTGGGTTGGCGCGGTGAATGCAACAGCAGGCGCAGCTAGGAGGGAAGCGCAAGGAACAACGCCTCGGGGGAAGTCGTGCCGAGCTGTCGCCCAAGCTAGTGCCCCACCCCCCGGGGTGTTGAAGGCAGGCAGGCACCACTGTGTTGTTGTGGCTGCAAACAAAGCAATGAAAAGCGCGCACCGGTAGAAGTCGGCGTAGGAGAGGAATGCCATGACCATGGAGTTCTGCACCATGGACCAGTTGCCCTTGTTGAAGCGGTTCATGCCGCTGTAGCCCTGGCAGGGCGGGCCGCCTGTCGCAGGGGAGAGGGAGGGGCGGGCGGTAAGTTGGGGCAATCGGGTTGCGGGACGGGGGTGCTCAGCAAGGGTGGGGCATGGCATTGGCCCATACAGGTTTGGCAGCCCCTGCCAACACCCCCAACACCCCCAGCGCACCGCAGATGAAGTCCACCTCGCCCGGCAGCGGCAGCGCCTCCATCTCCTCGGCCGGCATGCGGGCGGTGCCCTCCTTGGCGTCGTCTGTAGTAGCACAGCAGGAAGCGCACAAGCCAGGAGGATCAGCACAGAGGGTGAGGCTAGCAGCTACGTGGGTGGGTGCCCCAAGCTTCACACCCTGCTTCCTTGCTGAGGGGCGGCACCACACCAGACCAGCCGCCTTGCAGCCATCCCATGTCAAGCTCACCGCATGCGTCGCAGTCGTCCTCCTGGCCCGCCTTGACCATGGCGGCGTGCAGCAGCACGTTGCAGTTGTTGCAGAACACGGCGGCCTGTTGGGCGGAGAGGCGTGCGGCATGTGTGTGGCGGTGAGCGGCCGTGCAGCAGGCACGGGAGAGGTTACGGACTGGGCAAGGCACAGCAAGGCAGCGGCAACCGGCAGGCACAGCAGGCGCGGCAGGACCAGCGGTGCCTCATCTCACCTCGGGGTTGTTGACCTTGAAGGCAGCAGAGGCGGGCTTCTCGTACTCAATGCCCCACTTGGCCACAGCGGCGCCTGCAGGTAGATGCGGGGTGAGGCGGCAGATGTGAGGGCAGAGCCAACAACAGATGTGAGGCTACCATGCGCTGCGGTCCGGGCATTAATAACCACTCTGGTAGCAGCCACACCCCACCCACACCACAACGCTCACCAGCCTGGTGCATGCCCTCGGACAGGCCACCGCAGCCAGCAAAGATGTCCATGGTCGCCAGAGCGATGCCATCGTCGCCGGGGAAGGCAGAGGCAGCGGCGGCGGCCGCAGCGGATGCCTCGCCCACCTTGCCCTTGCCTGCAGCACACGCAGGTTGGAGCAGGAGTCGCAGGGCGGTTGGCGGGATGTGAAGGAGGGAGGCAGCTGCAGCGGGCCGCAGAGCAAAAGCCTGCATGCAGCAGCACCTGCGTGCATCGCCAGTGACGTGCAGCCCCCACCCGCCGCCCCAGCGCACCCTTGCTGTCGGCGGCGGCCTTGCCCTTGGAGCCCGCTGCCTGCTCGGCCGGCACAAAGTCCTGGAGGTCCTCAGGGATGGCCAGCTCGGGGGCGTCGCTGCAGCAGACCAGAAGAAACCAGAATACAGCAGGTCAGGGCATGTGCACACTGCAGCAACAAGCAGAGCGCGCTGCAGGGAATGGCGCGGCCTGTCAAGCTTGCACGCAGCGCAGCAGCAGCACCCTTGCCTGAACTTCTTGTTCTTGCGGTTGAAGGTGGCCGCGCACTCAAAGGTGCTGATGTCTGCAGGGGGGATGGGCGGTGCACAGCACAAGCGGGCCAACTGAGTCAGCCCCACTGCAGCAGACCTGCCGAGAGACGCTGCTGCAACCACATCCAGTGACCACAACCACCGGCTGCCCAGCTGCCCAGCCAGCTGTTCGACTCAATGTTTCACTCACTGGTGGGGTAGCCCTTGGGCACCACGCGGCAGCGGCCCACCACATCGTCCACGCTTACAGTCAGCTCCTCCTCTGCAGAGAGGACACAAGGGGCAGGTGATCGCTGTTGTCAGTCGCTGTCGCTGTTTGGCAGAGACAGGGGTGCGCCCTTGATATTGGAGGATGGCTGAGAGGCGAGCGCAGGGCACTGGTGGGGATGGCAGACTTGGTGGGTGCAGCTGCCCTTGCATGGCCCGCAAGCTGCACGCGCCGGCGCGGCCTGCAAAAAGCAGCAGCATGACAAGACGAAGCAAGACAAGGACTCACCAGAGGCGTACACCTCGTAGAAGGAGGCGGCCTTGTAGGCCTGCATGGAAGGGTGCATGGGGGAACAGTGGCGAGGGAGGTGGTCAGGCTGTTGTGTGGATGCAGCCCCTTCAATAGCACCACAGCAAAGCATTAGTAACACCGCAACACCCGCTGCCCGCTGCCCAGCCCACCTGCTCCTGGGAGATGTCCTCGGGGCGGTAGTAGCGGCGCACCGTCAGGGTGGACACCTGCGCACCGTTGTGCGGGTGGGGGTTGGGTGGTGGGCTCAGGAAGGGCGGGCGGGCCAGGCAGACAACCCAGTGCGCCTCCATGCACGGGTGCCAGGCCCAGCACCACGCAGCCAACAGGTGCAGCGGTAGCCCTACTGGCGCTGCTATGCAAGTCAAGTCAAGTTGAGTTGAGTCCAGTCATCGCCTCACTTACGACTGCCACACCCCTCACCTTGCCGTCGCCGCCGCGGGTCTTGCCCTTGCCCTTCTTGCCGCCCTCGCCCTCGTCCTCGCTGTCGGGGCCCATGGAGCCCTGGAGGGGGTGGGGGAGGAAGGAGGCCGGGGAAGGTATTGGTGTTTCGGGTTAGGACGCAGACACTACTGGTGCGAGCATTGCTGCGATGCATCAATGCACGAGGGATGCGACCAAACCTTTCCACGCCCCAGACTGTATCATCACACGCCCACCTTGGCCGCCTTCTTGCCCTTCTTGGCCTCGGCGGCGCCCAGGCGCACCAGCTGGCAGATGCCCCAGGCACGCAGGCCCTCGTACGAGCCCTGCACACAGTGATGGAATGCGTTATGAGTGAGGGAACGGAGAGCCTACTGCCAAGCCAGCTAAGCACGACCTGTGCACTCGGGCGGCACTTCCCAGCAAACACTGGGTCGGTCGGACCACCACAGGAGCGGAACAGATGGTAAAAAAGTCATCGCAGCCCACCTTGTGGAAGCGGGAGTTGGCCAGGTACTCGGGCAGCTGCACCTCGCGCTTGGCGTCCTCCAGCTGGTCAAACACGTTGGGGCCCACAAACAGGAAGTCGCCCTCGCTGCACAGGGACGGATGGAGCGGCGGCAAGCGGTTGGGGCGTGGGTGCAACAGTCAACGGGTCAACAGGCATCGCAGCCCACGAACAGGAACAGTCCCCTTGCTGCAAGTGGGAGCAGGAAAGCTGCACCCACCGGTACTCCACGCCGTCCTTGACAAAGCCCTTGCCGCCGGTCAGCAGCTTGACGCCCTTCTCAGGCTTGCCGTCGCCCTGCAGGTTTGGGCAGCAGCACGTGCGTCAGGTAAGAGCTGTCTTGAGCACAGCAGGGTGTGAAGTGCCGGGCGTGCGATAGCATCCGGCAGTCATGCAAGGAGGCACAGCAGCTAAATGCACTGCCCAACAACTGAGAACCCACCTCCGGCAGGCGGGTGCCCAGCTGCAGGTCGGCGGGCGGGTCGCGGAACATGCCCTCCTGTGAAGGGGAGGAATGAACACAGACAGGAAAGTGGGTTGGTTGGCAGGCCGGCAGGCGGACTCCATCGCAGCAGGCGACACTAACGCAGCAGCCTGCTCTCCTGCCTGGCTGCAGCGGCCTGCCGTGAGTTGAGTGGGCATGCAGGCATGCCATTTGCTCGCCACTTGCCTGCGGCACGTACTGGCGGCGCCAGAACAGCTCCAGCGGGCGGCCCTCCTTGGCGGCCTCCTCGTTGCGCTGCGGGGAAGAGAGGAGGCGAAGCATGAAAGTTCAGCATGCAGGCTGGGGCGGCAGCATGCAGGTTGCAGAATACAGAGGGACCGACTAGCAACAGTGCCAGGCCTTTCACAAACTGAGCTGCAAACCAAAGCAGTGCTGCTGCCCACCTGGCGCAGGGCCTGATCCTCGGCAAACTGCTGCTTGCGCTTGGAGGAGTCCCACAGCCGCTGCAGGCGGCGCACGGTGGCCTTGTCGGAGATGGAGGACAGCTCGCTGCGGTTCAGGAGGGGGGCAGGGCAAGGGTGCGCCGGGTGAGTATTGATGAAAGGGACCATGCGGCAGGTGATTAATGCACGGGGGCACGGCCAGGTGGCGGGCGCCTGAATCCTGCGTCTCCCGGTCTGGCGGCTTGGATAAACTTGCGACTAATGCCCTTCAACCACCCCCTCTCCAACCCACCGCGTCTCCAGCTTGGTGGTGAGGAAGACCTCGGAGTCGGAGGCGGCGTCACCCAGCACCGTCTCCTCGCCGTGCGCCAGCAGGCGCACCTGCACCTCCTTGGAGCCTGAGGAGAGGACAGGGTGCACCGCACCGCACGTCATTGCTGGCCCAGGTCTGGCGGCTGCCATGCGGTAACTGACGGATGCCCTGCGGCCTTACGCACGCACAGTCCACCACCCAGCACACACCCAACACGTTCACACGTGCGCGCATGCGCAACCCTTACCGTCAGCGGTCTGCCACATGGCCTGCACCAGGGCCAGGGGCGCGCCCTCGTCGTCCTCCTCGGCCGCCAGCAGCACGGCGTCGCCCAGAGCAATCTCCAGGTCTCCCAGCTGCAGTGGGGAGAGCAGGCATTTGGACAGTGACGCGGCCGGCGCTTAGATGGCAGCGTCCTGAGGAAAGCACGCCCCGTCCCAGGCCAGCCACAGCACAGGCCACACACCAAGCAGCCCATAGGGCCGCTCGGCTGAGAAAACAACACTGGGTTGACAACAGCAGTAGACCCACCTTGGCCTTGGCGTAGAACTTGTCGCCGTCCACAGTCTTGGTGGCGGCACCCACCCAGGCGCCCTTAGGGGCCGCCTTCTTCTTGGCCGCGCCGCCCTTGCCGCCCTTCTTGCTGGGCTGCAGGTTGGGAGGGGCGGTTGAAGAGGGATCCAAGGTTGGCTAGCAGGCCGGTGGCAAGGAGGGCGTGCCGGTTGCCAGCCGACCGACATGAGGGTATGTGCACACGCCGAGGGCCAGCAGCAAGCAGCCTGTGGAACAGAGGTGCTTCATCACCGAACGTAAGCGCACCTGGGCCAGGGCGTCCTCGGCCACGTCGTCCTCGGGCTCCTCCTCGTTCTCATCCTCCTCCACCTCCTGCGGTAACATTGAAATTTGGGGCTGTAAAAATCAAGCAGTGCAAACAGGCGGTGGCCTCACTGTGCCCCCAACACTTCCAATCAGAGGCCCAGCTGAACAACACAAGCATCCGCGCACCTTGGCGGTGGCCTCGCCCTGCTCCTCCTCCTCAGCCTTGGCGCCGGCGGGGCGGAAGTAGGACTGCCACACAGACCTGGAGGCAGAGTGAGATAGGGGAGCAAAAGGGTGTCAGTTGAGGAAAGGATGGACGTTGCGAGGGCACTGGCCTGGCAGGCGACGGCATGCCACAATTGCGCACAACCCGTGTGTACATCAACATGCCAGCGTGACCACAGCGGTGTGGGGTGGGAACAGAGCAGCCATCCTAAGCTCACTTGACCATGGTGGTGGCGGTGGCGGTCATGGGCTTGAAGCGGGCCACATCGTGCAGCTGGTTCTGCAGGGCAGCGGGCCGGGAGGGCAGGGGCATGGCGAGGTTAGGCAAGCACAAGCTCGGCTGGAGGCTAACAGGATCAGTGTGTCCATGCTCTTGTGCAGTTAAGATTACGAACAGAGCGCGTCGACAGGCTGCCCACCTTCATGGGGTTGCGGTTGACGGCGCGCACGCGGATCACCTCCTTCTTGCTCTGTTGTGCAGAGCACGGAAAAAGGCAGGTGGGGCGGCTGAGCAGTCGGGACGCTGGGTCCGCCAAGCATGCGCGCCTGCATGAGCTGCAGCAGCTGCGGGAGCCCCCACACATAAACTTGCAAGCCGCCCCGGGGGCTCCAGGACTGCTGTTGAGTACCACAAACCAGCCACACCCACCTGCTTGTACAGCTTGGAGTGGCGCAGCTGGGCCATGCGCTCCTTCAGCGCCGACACAAAGGCGGAGTTGCGCACCTCCTTGACTGCAGTGGAAAAGAGGACATTGGAACATGACAACATTACTAGGATAAACTGCCTCTAAACCACCTGCTGCACTGCGCAAGTCGGTAGTGCCCCTAAGCCAGAGACCCGCAGCAAGAGGCGCGCAGCAGCGGCGCTTGTGCCTGCAGCAGTGGAGCAGGACCAGTGGCAGCTAACCACAAAGCAAGGCGCTGCCCTACCCGGGTAGTTCTGGAACTGGTTGAGGATGATCTGGCCGTGGGCCACCACAAACCGCTCCACCGCGTCAAACTGCAGGCAAGGAGAGGGGAGGCGAGCAGGCAGCGGTTCAGCAGGGTGGGGTGTGTGGGAGGATGGTCTTGTGGTGCGCTGCGCTCGGCTGCGCTTCGGCAGCGAGCGGAGCATACAGAGGGGCTGCCAGCTGCACCATGCACACCACCGGCGCAACATTGCCTTGAAAATTGCTGCAAACTGCTGCTCGCCTTCTTGGAGATAAAGGTGGGCTCGCTCTCCTCGGCGGCCGCCAGGCGCTTCACGATGTCGTTGAAGCTGCGGGGAGGGGTGCGGGGAGGTGCCAGTTGAAGGCGCTGCTAATGCAAGCACTCGCGAGAAGGCGCGGATGCAACTGCAGGTGGAGGGCTGCCGCTGCAGCAGGGTTAGCATGCACTCAGTGCACCCACCACCCCAGAAAGCAGCATGCACGAGCCTGAACTGTGTTCGCACCTGAGCTTGGAGGCGCGGGCCTCCAGGCTGAGCAGCTGCAGCACCTTGACCGCCAGGCGGGCGCCCTTGAGCACCACGCCAAACCAGGGCGCGTACTTGGCAGCAGGGACCGACAGGCGGTACCTGCAGGGGTAAGCCATGCCGGGACAGGGACGCATGTGGGTCTGTTTCCTTGGTGACACATCTGCCATTTGCTGGCACATGCTTGTAACCTAAGCGGCCACGGCACATCTAGTGAGCAGAGCAGCCACAACAGCAGGGCCAAGCTCACCAGGCCACGTCGGTGCGGATGGAGATGAAGAGCATGTCGGCGCCAAAGTCCACCACCTAGTGAGAGGATGATCACAGAAGCAGGCGAGTGAGTTGGGCAGCCGTGCAAATGGCGGCCGCAGCACAGGGAGATACAGGTGCCTGGCGGGCCAGCATGGTAGCGCGCTTGCAACATGCAACGCAGCTGACAAACTCACTCTGCACTCAACAGCCACTCACCTGCTCCCGATCCGAGGGCATGCGCATCGCGCACCAGAGCGTACCAATCAAAACCTGCCGCAACACAGCAAGCTGCACAGCCACTCACCCACTCCCGGATCTGGGAGAGGTACATGCGCATGCCGGCGGGCTCGGCGGCGGCGGAGGAGCCGCCCGCGCCGCTGCCGCCTGCGCCGCTGCTGCCGGCGCCGCTGCCGCCGGCACCGCTGGAGCCGGCGGCGTCTGCGGTGGAGAGGGATGGGAGAGGCAGGAGGCGTCATGCAGGGCCCCTGAGCACCGGCTGAGGGATAAGAGACGGGAGAGAGCAGCAGCAAAGGCTTGCATGGCTTAGTAGGTGACATGACTGCACCCCCTGCCCAGCAGCAGGGCCCGTAATCCAACAAGCCATCCAGCCCCACTCACCATCGTTCAGCGCCTGGCCGCCCGAGAAGTCGCCGTCGTCGTCCACCACCACACCCGAGGCATACAGCTCCACATCGCTCTCCACGCCGCTCCACATGGGCAGCAGCTCCAGGGAGGCAAACATGCCCTGCAGTGGGGAGGGACGCAGCGGTTTGCAGGTGGTGAATTGCAGACGAGCGGGAGGTGCAAATGGCGCTCTGCGTGGGCAGCAGCTCAGGGGAGGCAAGCATGCCCCGCATTGCGATGCACATGCCCCAAGGTGTGTGCATTTGCAGCATGCTCAGCGGGCCGCGCACGCGCGTTTGCTTCCCCTTTCTGCCGCAGTCAGCAAAGCACAGCTCCTTCTGCCCAGTGAGATAAGCACAGCTCTGCGCACCTCGGCGTTGTAGATGGAGAAGTCGGTGAGCAGGCGGCGGGGCAGGTACTCAGGGTCCAGGTCCATGCACTGCAAGGTACAGCAGTGAACAGCCGCATTCCTTTCCACAGGAGAAGAGCGTGAGCTGGCACTTGTACGGCAGCACACAGTGTTGCACAGCAGCGCGCCTTGCAGGCAATGCCGCTGCACAGCACGAACGGCGACGGTACAGTGCAGCAACCACAGTGTGCTGAGCGTGCGCAGCGCACCTCCTCGTCGAACAGCAGCAGCTCATCAGTCTCCTCCTCCTCCTTGCGGTAAGCCTGCGTGAAACAAGTGGAAGTGGAAGCACAGCGGGTGAGATGGTCATTCCTGCAAGCTGCTCGACAGCGACGGGCACCCCAGGTGGTTGCATCGGCACCTGCCGCCCAAACAGACACACAGAGCGCAGCCCTCTCAACAGCAGCACACCTGGGGGGCGGGGTAGTCGTCCGCAATCTCCTCCTCGCTCACGCGCATGTACGCCTGGCCGCCCTTGTTGGCCTTGGCAGCACCGGGGCGCCTGCAGGGAGGACGCAAGTGCGGGGCCGGGGCGCAGGGTCAGCTTATTGTGGTGACAGGGTGTGGCAGGGGTGCGCAGGGCCAGGTGGGCAGCGGCAGCAGCGGCGGCACGCTAAGCAAGCTGCACAGGACAGTGGGCGTCTGCAGTGCAGCTGAACACCACAGCTTCCCAGCTGTGTTGCACGCTCACTTGGCACGAGTCTCAGCATCCATCTTGGCCTGCAGCAGAGGTATGAGGAGCCGGGATGGCGCGGGTGTTGGCGATCAACACAACACGTGCGCTTTGGCGGAGCAGAGTGGCTACCAGACTACAGGGCGTGCCAGGCTGCCCGCCGGTGAGAGTGCCAGCCAGGCAGCCTCACGCACACACCCCAGGCAGCAGCAGCAGCAGCAGCAGCAGCAGCAGCAGCAGCAGCAGCA
>VIYQ01000707.1:0-21329 GCA_009928355.1 Chlorella sp. CH2018
TGTGTGTGTGTCATCAACTTGCTATTGGTGGTGGTGGTGGTGGGGTTCTGCAGGCTGTCAGGGGTCCGCAGATGCTGTGATAGTCAGCCACAAAGTTGAGCGGCAGCGATCGGGCCTTTTGGCTGCCGGCTCCAAGCTCGACCTAGCCTCAGCCAGTGGAGCAGCAGTGCACGCGCTGCCGTTTATCCTATTTTCAAGCTGTTGACGCCCGGTCCCTGCGTGTCACCTTGGCGCAGACCAACTGCCTCCACTTTATGGAGGAGGAGGGAGTGCAAGAGGTCGTTGCAGCAATCCTGCCCCACCGGGCGCCACCCAGCGAGGTGCTTTCCTGTTGCGTGTGGCACTGTGCAGCTGGGGAGCTGTACCATGTTGGCCGCACGTGCTGTTGCTCGGCCTGCAGGTGCGTGCGCTGCAGGTAGGCGACTGCAAGTGGCGGGTCAGGTAACCAACTGCCGGCAACGCCCCTGCTGCAGAGCGTGGCGCGGCAGAACCAGCACTGGCGCACAACGTCGCTCATGCGCAACGGCGTCTCGCTGCTTGCCTCCGTGGTTGATGCCTCTTATTATGCGCCGAGTGAGCACCCATGCACATGTGCTGAAGGGCGGGTAGCTTGAAGGGAAGGGGGTGCACTGCGGTGCCGTGCTGGGCTGCGCAACATGGGGCGGCCGCGAGCCTCTCAACTGCCTGACAACTGTGCGGAACCCTCTGCCCACCTCAGCGGAGACGTATGGACACGTGTTTGTCGACACCTTGGTCGATCAACTACACGTTGCATTTGAGCAGCAGGGCACCACCCTGTCCTTTGGATTGATGCGCCTAGTGCAGGCAAGTCCATCTTGGAGGGGATCAGCTTGTGGTTGGTTGGGCTGCCGCCAGGCGCAACGGAGGGAGGCTCCTCTTCTGGCAAGCACAGGCGGGCTAAGCTGACCATGCGCGCATCGTGCTTGGTTACAGCCGTGACTGCAGCCAACGCATTGCAGCGCCGCGCTAAATGTGTTGCACTGTACAACTCCCCCTAGTGCGTGCGCTGCTGAGCTGGCTGCCCTCCTCCTGGCTTGTGTGCAGTGGGGCATTGCGGCCAGCCTGGGCGATGGCCCCAAGCCGGGCAAAATGAGCGCGCAGGTCTGCTGTTGCTTGCACTGTGCGCGGGTTGGGGTCTGAGTTGAGAGTTGTCTGGTTCGGGTTGAGTGAGGGCTATTCACCTTGTTTCTCTGGGTGTTTGTTAGGCCACACCTTCTGTAGCTGCGACCACCACCATTCCACCTGGTTGGGTGCAACGGCTTGCTGCTCACCCTCCCTCTGACTGCTTGCCACACCACGCTGTCCGAGCGGGGTAAGCCTTGAGGCCAGGTCGCAAACCTGTGCTGCCGCTGCCGCACTGCTGTGCAGGCCTGGTCGGCACACTCCCTGCTCAGCGGTGCACTCACCCTGCTGTACAGCGCAGCAGAGCACGATGAGGCTGTACTGGAGTCGGTTGCCTCCAGCCCAGGTGCGCCCGGGGGCCGCAGGTTGGGGGCAGCTGGCCCCATGTCCAGTGCGGTTGTGTGTGGGCACGGCTCGTCCAAGCAAGCGGGAGCGAAGCAGCATCAACCCACATAGACTGTTTGAACAGGGCGCCCAGGCATTTGCCATGCATTCTGAGACCAGCACGTGTGCCCTCATGGCCTCCTGCCTCCGCTCCCATGCGCAGCGTATCTGGCGACGCTGCAGCGCGCCGGCCAGCAGTACTTGGTTCGGAGAGAGGACTGCAGCCGTCAGGTTTCGGCATGCCGCGCGTGGCTGGAGACGCTGGGCGTGCTTGTGAGGTGCGTGCGGGCGCTCGCCCGCATTCAATTACAATTTCTTGTGCATGGCTTGCATGCTGGAAGATCAGCAGCAGCGGCCGCAACAGATGGCAAGCGTTCCTGCGCTACAGGCATGTCCTGCGGCCCTCCCTGGGGACACCAGACCTCACCCCCTCTCTGTGCTTGCGTGCTTTGCCGCAGGCTTGCGCCGTCCTGCCAGGGGGAGCTGATCAGCAAAGGCCTGTTCAAAACCGCCGGCGGCGTGCTGCAGATACTCATCAGGTGAGCACGCAGGCAGGTCAGATTGCACACGCTGTGCAGGCAGGCTGTGCAGCAGGGCTGCTCTGCCCAGGCCGTATTGCTGGTCAGGTGTTGTTCAAAACTTCCAAACTGTGCCTGTTTGCCGCCCTGGCAGCGACATGGAAGTGGTGCACAAGGCGTCTGGCTTGGAGGCGGTACCCGAGTTGATACCCGAGCTGGAAGCCCTGACCAGCAGGTTGCAGGCAACAGATGTGAGTCAATGCGTCTGGGTGCTGGGCGCAGCGATGCGAGCACACGGTGCAGCAGGCAGTCGGGGTAACGTGTTTGTGGCAAACGCGGCTGCTCTTGTGTGTCTGTGTGTAGAATATATGCTGCTGGCTTGGGCGGGTTGGCCATCCATATTGCTGTTGCCCTTCTGTGGGCAGCTGAGCTGCAGCCATTGGGTGGCTCGCTGTCAGCTGCAGCCATTGGGTGGCCGCACCGCCCCTGACTTGCCTGCTCATCCCAGCCCTGCAGGCAGCACAGGCTTTCCAAAACGCGCGGCGGCAGATTATAGAGGTGTGTTCCATGCAGGCAGAGCTGCCTACGCTGCTCCACTGCTGTTTGCGCACCACACAAGCGGGCATGGCGCTGCTGGTGCATGTACAGCGCAGCCTGTCTCTGTGCCCCTGTTCAATGATGTAGCCTGCGTGTGTGCTTTCAGCGCTGCCCATGCACTGCACTCCACTTCACTTCACTCGCCTCTCCTGCCCGCCTCTCCTGGTCTGCTACTGCAGGCACAAGGCAGAGCGGTGGAGTCGGCGGCGGAAATTTTCATTGCACTGAACGCGCAGGCAAGGGTGTGCGCTGGCATGCCGTTGGTACTGGTGGCTGTGCAGCCAGACTGCCAGGTGCATTGACCAAAGCTGCCGTTCCACACTACGTGCGTGCCCCCGTCACATTCGAGAACTGGTGCGCCCTCCCCTGCCTCCCCTGCAGCGCACGCCTGCCAGCGTACGCTGCAGCGAGGCGCTGCTGGCCGCCGCCGGTCCCAGCGTGGATTTGGACTCGCGCAATCTGCCCATTGCACTGGACATGCTGCGGGCGCATGTGAAGGCATCCAGGGACATGATTGCTCGCCACCATCGCCGGGAGAGCGCAGAGCTGGCGCAGAAAGCGGCGAGTGCGGGCTGTGAGGCTGGTGGACGGGGCTAGTTGTGCTACTGCTGAGCCTTGTTGCTTGACCAACCAACACGATCTACATTCAAGCATCTAACCTTCTACCGCGGCTTGCATGCTGCTTGCAGAAAGAGGCGGAGGCTGCCTTTGCAGCGCTGATGGCTGAGGAGGAGCAGGCGCAGCAGAAGGAGGCGGCCGCCCAGGCCAAAAAAGCAGCCAAGCGGCAGAAACAGAAGCAGCGCGCGGCGGCGGAGCGGGAGGCGGCGGCAGCAGCCGCTGCTGCGGAGGCAGAGGCGGCGGCGGCACGTCAGGCGGAGCAGCAGCGGCGGCGTCAGGAGGAGGAGGAGCAGCGGCGGCAGGTGGAGCAGCAGCAGGTGGAGACACAGCAGGCGGCGGCACCTACCGAGGCAGGCGGCTCGAAAAAGAAGAAAAAGAAGAAGAAGGGGCAGGCAGCTGAGCCAGCAGGCCCGGGTGCGGCGGCACCAGAGCAGCAGGACCGGGTGGCAGGCGGCCTGCATCAGCAGATGTTGCAGCAGCAAGCACGGAACGGGCTGCAGGCGGCAGAGGAGAGCCGAGAATTGCACCCACTGGAGCCAGCGGCCCTCACGCCGGTGGCCGTGGCGGGGCTCAGCCCAGCGGCAGCAGCCGAAGCAGCAGCTGGCAGCCCTGAGCAGGAGCCAGAAGATGAGCTGCAGGACCTTCTGGCCCACCTGCTGCCTAGCATGTACCCAAGCAGCACCAGCAGCAGCGTAGCTGTCACACCAGACGTGCCGCTCGTGGGGGCGCCTGTGCCTGGGCCGCCCCCGCCCCCGCCGCACTGGCTGGAGGAGCAGCAGCAGCAAGGGCAGCCCACGCTGCCGTCGCCGCCGCCGCCGCAGCAAGGGCGTGAGCAGCGGGAGTGGGAGCGCTTCCCGGCGCAGCTGCGGGCGGTGCTCAGCTGCCCGCTGACGGGCGGCATGCTGTCCGACCCAGTCATCCTTTCAGGTGACTTCACTGGCTGGCTGGCTGGCAGGCTGACTGGCTGGCTGGTGGGGGTGCAGGAACACCCCTGGTACACTGCTTTGAGATGTCTGCAGGTTGTGCTGCAGCTGCGAGTGTGCTGCCGCTGCCGCAGCTGCTGCCTACCTGCACTTGCCGTCTCCACCCGTGGGCAACCGTACGCTCCTGGTGCCGCCCCACACTCCCACGCTTGCCGCGTCGTGCAGATGGGCACAGCTACGAGCGGCACGCGGCTGAAGCCTGGCTGGCCAGCAACAGCTGCTCGCCGCTGACGGGCGAAGCGCTGGACACGTCCATCTGCCGGCCAAACCACGCGCTGCGCCAGCTGATCGAAGAGTTTGCTTAAGGAGCTCCGCTCACTGAGCCTGTACATGCACACCGCGATACACCGCGATACACCGTGATGCACCAACGAACACACCAAACAACGCACTGCAGCCATCTATCCTGTATTCCTTGATATGTCTGTGAGCGTTTGACCCGTCTCACGTGTGCTTGCTGTGCAGT
The DNA here is from genome assembly GCA_009928355.1 of Chlorella sp. CH2018. Taxonomy (NCBI): domain Eukaryota; kingdom Viridiplantae; phylum Chlorophyta; class Trebouxiophyceae; order Chlorellales; family Chlorellaceae; genus Chlorella; species Chlorella sp. CH2018. Next base: position 4,710 of record VIYQ01000707.1, read on the forward strand.
GTAAGGGCATCTGTGTTCGCTGCATCCCAGCCTGCTGTTGCGGCGCCAAGCTTGATCTGTGCAGCTCCGTCCGCAAGGCCGCCTGCATCCACAATTGCTGGGCTGGGCGGCACAGCCGTCGGTCCACACGTCTGTCTAGAGCTTAACACACACATGCATTGCTGGTTGGCACTGGAAGAGGGGCAGAGCAAGGGAAGAGGCTGCCTCAGAGGAAGGGCAGATCAGTAACGCAGGGGTGGGCCTGCTGACAAAAGGGGCAGATTAGCAGGGGTTCACACAGAAGGGTGCACAACGTGAGGCTGACATCGGAAAGGCTGGGCTCAAATATGGAAACGAAAGTGCCCGAATGTTGTGCTGCGGACGCATGACAGATGCTGGTGTCCGCATGAAAGCTGCTGCTCGGAAAGTGGGGGTTGCATTGTCTTTGCTGGTACGTCTGTTTTGGCTGGTCCACAGCCAGTTTGTGTGGTCTGGGCGGCAGTGAGAGAGGCCTGGAGAGCTGCCACTGGGGTGCAGCAACACTTGCAGCGGCGTTCATCGCCGCCGGCCACCCGACATAATCCGCTCTAGCTGCATATGGGCAACGGGCAGGGGATGCGGCAAGTGCTGTTGGGCATGCACTTGTTATGCAGGTAGTGAGCACCGTGCCTGTGTGATGGCATTGCCACGCTGCGAAATGCATCGTGCACCTGCCAATCCGTGGCCGGAGCGGCTGGCTCGTACTCACCGTGGGCAGCAGGTCAGCCGAAGGGATGCGGGGCAGCTGGTGCACCTGCAGTGGTGGCGGCGGCAGCGGCGCATGCTCGACGCACGCATCGCAGTAACTGCCAACTGTTTTCCGCTTGCAAGTCAATGGCCATGCTCCAGTGTGCAGCCTCCACTGCCCCAGCAGGTCACCAGCAGTTCCTTGGCTGCGGTTCCTTGGCAATGGCAGCATTCGCGGTCGGCGGCCAGCGACTCCCAATCAGCAGTCAGCAGCGGCCGGATGAGAAGCAAACCGCCACCAACAGCTCCACAGCAACATCTCAGTTGCCAAACCATCCGTTGGTTTGATGATGATCAGCAGCAGCAGCAGTGGGAGCCCGCACCTCCTCAGCCTCCTTCTGCAGCGTGCGCTTGGCGGCTTCAACCACCCGCCTGCTGCTGCTCGCCCGCTCCAGCTTGATGCTGCAGAGAAGAGTGGCATGTTGATTAAGTCCAGTGGAGCTCGGGCATGCCAGCATGCCACCAGTCAGCGCCTGCTTGGCCCGGGGGTGGGATGTGGTTGCGGGTGACATGCGTGAAGCGGGCGGCTGGGAAAGCCTCAGCCACTTGTGCCGCCCACCTGGGCTCCAGCCAAACTTTCGGCAGCCACCAAGCCGCTCCGACAAATACCCGCACAAGCAGTCGCCCCCACCTGACGCTCTGTGTGAGCTCCACCACATGCTCCGCCTTGATGGATTCGCGCGACAGGTAGCGGGCCATGCAGCTGGCGTCGCCGCCGTCCCGGGGATGGCCGCCACCGGGTGCCGCCGCGCCCGCGCCCATGGGTGGCAGCACAAGATCCTCCAGGTCATGCTTGCTGCGGGGCGGTGTAGGGAGCGGGGATGTCTGGGGCGGACTGCGGCGAATGTGTGGGTGGCAGGGCCGCCCCGCCGCCGTGTGCCTGATCGGCGGGCGGTGGACGCCCCCCTCTGCAAGCCTGGCAGGACGCCACCCCCCGTGTCGGCGCACCTCAGCGGAGCTCTGTCCACCGCTGCGTCGGCTGTGGTGAACTGTTTGAGCAGCCGCGGCTTGCTGCCCTCTCGCTGCAGCGACAGCGACTTGCCCAGCCGCTGCAGGACCGTCATCGGGCGGATTTGTGGGCGCCGGGAGGTCCCGTCAGCTTAGAGAGAGGAAGCGAGGACGGGCGCGCAAGCTCGGCAGGGGATGCTTGCAGGCGGTGCTGCGGGGCTCTCAACACGCTTTCGGAGCGTGCAAACATCGACCGAGACAATCGGCCGCACATGCCGCCTCCAGCTGGCGGCGGCGTCGGGCGGTGGCGGCAAGCTCCTTTCTCCTAAGCCCCCTCCTCCCTGCACCAGATGCTCGCTGGGCTTTGCCCCAGTGACACTGTGACGCCCCCCACTCATTTGCCTGGTATCGCATCACCCATTCTGCGCATTGATCCAGCGTTCCAAGCACGTGCACGGTCTCAGTTCCAGTTCAGCAGTTAATCAGCGCATGCACATCTCACTCGAGCGAGGCCCGCTGCCAAAACTTGCCGGCCAGCGCCGCCTCACCCCCGCCGCTCCACGCCTCCCATGCTTCCAGTTCCGGTAGGCCGCCGTGGCTGAAGTCTCGCTCCACCACGCTGCCCTCGCTGCTGCCGCTGACCAGCAGCGCCCCCTGGCACGCCAGGGCCGTCACACCCTCCCACCCGCGGTGGTACTGCTGGCGCGGACGGCGCGGCGCCGCAGGGCTGCCTGCATCCTCCTCACCATCGCCATCGGCCGCTGCGCCTGCCACAGCTGCCGCCGCCTGCTCTGCGGCACCATCATGCTCCTCATCTGCCCCCTGTGCGCCTGTCTCCGGCCCAGGCTGAGGCTGCGCTGGGGGCAGGCAGCTGTCCAGCTCGGCCATAGGGTCGCCGGTGTCGGCACACCACACCTGCCAATGCAAGGAGGCAGGCAGGCATCAGTGAGGGGAGGCAGCCACTTGGCCCTCCCGTCTGGCTGGTTCCCGGCAACAACGGGCAATAGTATGTGCAACGCATCCTCCCACCTCTGCAGCACCAGAGCTTACCCGCACAGGACCAGGGCCATAACGATCGGTGGCCGTGACCACCTTGAGCCTGTCTATATGGATGGAAGTCACCTGCACAAAGCGCGGAGAGAACAATCCTGGAAGTATCCCACAACACTGCCCATTTGAAGCCAGGCAGGCAGGCAGGCAGGTAGGACAAGCAGCAAGAGATGGGCAGCCGCTGCATGAATCACCAACATGCCATCTCAGTGCGCAGCACCCCGACCCCTGCCTGCCTGCCAAGCCAGTCCCTCTTCACTCACCGGCCGGGCATGGCCCACTAGCCGCAAGCGCTCAGGGGCGGCAGCCCGCCCCATCCCTGCCGCTGCCACACCGCTTGCTGCGGCAGCGCTGCTGCTGCCCAGGGACGGCAGCTGGCGCATGTCAAAGACCCTAGCTCCGTCGCTGGAACCCACCGCAAGGTCCCAGCCCCACTGACAGAAACAGTGCACCGCCTCGCCGCGCTCGGCTGGCACTGCTACGCCTGCCACTGGCCGCAGGCAGCGTAGGTCCAGCAGCTGCACTTGGGTGCCACCCGACACCAGGAGGGCGTGTGGCTGCAGCTCGGGCGCTGCTACCAATGGTTGGCAGGCTGCGATGGGCATGCCACACTTGGCTGTGCCCACACAGCTGCCGTGGAATGCATCCCATTGCTTCACCCGCGCATCTAGGCTGCCGCTGAGCAGCCAACTGCCGCTCGCTGCAATGCCGCCACCGCCGCCGCCGCCACTGCTGCTGCTGCCATCCAGGCCACCTCCAGCCATGGCTAGACAGGTGATGGGGGCTCCATGGCCCCGCAGTGTAGCAATGCCTGGCTTCTGCACCGGGGACAGCAGCAGCGGGGCCAGGCCCCACAGCCGCACGGTTCGGTCCTTGGAGCCAGTGGCTGCAATAGTGACGCCTGCGTCGAGCGGAAGATGGGAAGTTTTGGGCGCAGGTTGGGCAAGAAACGATGTGGTAGGCAGCTGCACATTGCGCCAAAACAGCTGGCCGCATGCACGCACCGCAGCAGAGCCCGGCTGCAGCAGGCTCACACCTTCTACACGGCCAACCCCACTAGTCAGCGCTCCTTCCTGCACCCACCTGTGCTGGAGGTCATGAGCTGCAGGGCAGTCACCGCCTCCTGGTGGCCCCGCAGCGTGCGCAGCGGCGTCAGCAGGCTCAGCGGCTGGTGGCGGAACTCCCAGCTCTCCGGGTCGCAGTTCCCAGCCCACAGCCTGCAGGAGAGTGTGAACAACAAGTACATGCCGGGGTTGGCCAGCTGACAACAGATGCAGATCTTGGAGCCGCAGCTGCCAGGCCACAGCCTGCAGGCAACAGGGCACTGCAGTGAGGGCGAGCCAGCAAGGCGGCAGCGTGGTTGGCAAGGCATTGTCCCACGTCATGCCGTCTGCCTGCGCCGAGCCACAAGCTGCCCTCTCACCTGACGGTTTGGTCGTGAGATCCAGTGACCACTTCGATACGCTGCACGGCAGTTGCACTGAGGCCGGCTGGACGCAGCACCACCGCAGACGACACACGGGCTGTGTGACCATAGCTGCGTGGGATTGGAGCAGGGTGAGACGGCAGCTGAAGGGGGTTGGACGAGATGGCTGAAGCCAGCCCAGGTCGGACAAACTTGCATGGCCTCGAAAACTGCCATGCATTGCCAGCTTTTGGGGACAGGACAGCGCAGGCCAGCCGCGCCAAGATGCTAGGCACAAACGGTGGCTCACAGCTGAAATGACTTGTCTGGCGACAGCTCCGGCGCGCAGCGCAGCTCCACACCGCTGCCCTGCGCCGTCAGCGTGAGGCGCTGCACGGCAGGCAGAGCATGGGAGGTATCGACCTTTAGCTACCTTCAGTTAGCGTAACGAGTTGCCAACCTGGGCTGAACCCGTGTCTATGGAGGCTGAATGGTCGTCGTGCAACCAAAGCTGGCAGGAGGTGGCAGCTGGCACAACCACCTACCCGCATGAGCACAACGCCAGGCGCACCTGGTCGCCGCTTCCGTGGATGGCTGCAAGGTGCACCGCAGATGCATCTGTGGTCCACTCTCGGCAGCGTGGCTCTGTGCTTGCCAGCTGCACTCGGGGGGCGGAGGGAGGCAGGGAGGCAGTGCGGAGGTAAACGAGGCAGACTGACCAGCACGAACAACCTGCAGCAACACGCTCATCGATCGAACGAGCCACTTGCAAGAAGTAGAACGCGGCAGGTGCGGTTTGCATGAGCCACGCACTGCGCTACAGCCGCTCCCTGACACTCCCTCACCTGGTGGCATGCATCATGCGTCCGCAGGAACGTCTCCCGCCACGCGCCCGGTGCCACGCCTCCACCGGCCCCCTGCTGCCCCTGCCGCTGCCCCTGCCGCTGCGTGAGGCGCCCCCAGGGCTCCGGGAACTGGCGCTGGTAGAGGGAAGCCCACAGCCGGTCGTTGGTTGTGACGGCGTGGCGGAGGGCGGCGCACGAAGCGGCCAGCGCAGCGACCTCCTGGTGCTGCAGGTGGCCGCACACTGCAGCAAACGCGTCAGGCTCCAGGCTGTCCAGCGTGGCGGGGTGCTCCATCCTGGTGGCTGGTGTGTGGGACGGCTAACACGGCTCGGCCGCAGAGCGGCGGCGGCGGCGGCGGCAGCGGTGGGAGGCGAGTGCCGAGAGAGCAGCCGCTGCAGCGATGTCTAAGAGACTCTGACCATCCAAACACTGCAACAGCGCTGCGGGAGGGGCCGCCGAGACCTCCTGGCCTCCGAGCGCGGACCGGGCGGCGTGCTCGCGTGCCGCAAGCGGGCAAGCGCTCGCTCTTACGATTTCAAGTCCCAGTGCAAGTGAATTGGGCACTACTTGCCACTGACAGCCGCCCCAGACTGCCTGCCTGGCCACAGCTCAGCGAGGTGGTGATGTGCACGCCATCGCACGATCGGCGGCTGTGCATGCACCCGTGAGACGCTGTCGCACATGTGGGCCGGCCGGGCGGCGGCCCTCTCGGCCCGCCTGGCGCGCCCTGCTTTCGCGGCGCTCCCTGTGCTCTCCGTGCGCTGCGCCGCCTCAAAGGCCGCTGCAGTAGTGCCCGGCAGGGACAGGGTCAGCAAGGTGGGCGGCTGGGGAGGCAGCAGGTTTTCGCCGCCGCCGCCGCCGCCGCCGGTCTGCTGCCGCTTCGGAAGCGGCTCTTCGGGGCGCCACCGCTCGCTAGCGCAGTTGCGCCAGCAGCCCACAGCAGCGCCCTGACACTAACCCCTGCTGTTGAAACGCAGGATGTGGCCGAGTACTGGGAGCAGGTGCTCAAGACTGTGGACAAGGCCACGGCCAGCAAGCTGATTGCCCACCTGGACGTGACGCAGGTGCCGACTGCCGGCTGCTGCTTGCACTAGGTTGACATTATGCTTGCACAAGGTCGATACCATGCGCTGCTGCTGGTTCATGTGCACGGTCGCAGCATGCTCGCCAGCTAGCAGTCCCCACTGCCCATGCCCTGCTGCAGGTTCTGGGCCTGCCGCCACCGGCAGAGGCTGATGCGGCATCCGCTTCGGATGGCGAGGGGCCCGCTGCCGCTGCCGCGGCGCGCCGGCGTGGGCCCGCCACCCGCAAGGGGCGCCCGCCGCTGTACAGCTACTATGTCAAAGTGAAGAAGCAGCACCCCAAGGCGGTGGCGCTGGTTCGGGTGAGCAGCAAGGTTCAGGCACCAACTGGGTGTGGTGGTTGTTGGTGGTGAGCCGAGGCCACACACTCCCTGCTGCCTGCTCACTGTTACTGTCCTGTTACGCCCTATTGGTCTGTAGGTTGGGGAGTTTTACGAGGCGGTGGGCATTGACGCCGTGCTGCTGGTGCAGCATGCGGGCCTCAACCCCATGGGCAGCGGCGTGCCGCCGCGGGCGGGCTGCCCAAAGCAGGTGGGCTGCTGGATTGGTGTGCCATGGGCCAGCGCGTGCTGTTGACGGCCATGTGGTCTGGCCTGCATGCCTGCGCACGCAGCCGACCCTGTCACTGCATGCAGCAGCTCCCAGCCCCACTCTGCGCACGCCCACCCCGAGCTCTCGCGTGCATATGTGGCATGCGCAGAACCTGCGGCGCACAGTTGAGGACCTGGTGAACGCGGGGCTCAGCGTGGCGGTGTGCGAGGAGGTGCGTGCAGCGCCTGCCATGCTGTGCTGTGCTGTGCTGTCAGACGCCACCAAGCTGAGTGCGCATTGAGCTGGCTCGCGTTGCCGCCATCAAGCCCACACGCTCACCATCGCGTGCCATTGTGCAGGCGCCCGAGGGCTAGTCGTACAGCTGGGCGCAGATCCGCTGGCATCCAAATCCTGCACTGCCGTATACCCCCGTGCAGGCTCCCGAGAACTACTCGTACGGACTGGCCCACAAGAAGCAGAAGGACCGCTACGTCGCGCAAGTGGTGCGCCCCCTCGTGTGGCACTTGCTGTGCGGGGTGTGCAGATGCAGGCTGCTTGCATGCTCAGTTGTCGAGCATTGCGGCGCTTTGCATGTGAGCAGCAGCTGTGCTCCCACCTTTCCCGACGGGTGCCTGCCTGCTTGTGATGCGCGCTCTCTGCGCCAGCAACACATCCAGCCCGTTTCCTGCACCCCTCTCTGCTCTGCTCTGCTGCCTCTGCAGGTCACCCCCGCCTCCCCCCACCTGCTGCACGGCCTGGTTGACGAGGAGACAGACCTGCTGTTCGATGCAGCGCCACCGCTGCTGGCGCTGGTGCCGCAGGCAAGCCGAGCCACGCCGCGCGCCGCACGCCTGCTGCCGTGTGTGCATGTGCATGCATGCTTGTGTGTGCAAGCTTGTGTTCTTGCACACCTGTGTGCGATGCACACAGGCTGTTGCCCCCCTCCCCGGCACCACGTTCGCAAGCCCAGTTGCCCGCCCCGCCCCCTGCTTTGACAGGTGGGCGGCTACACGGTGCTGGAGGTGAGCGTGGACCTCGGCACAGTGACGGTGATGGAAGGGCTGACTGAGGATGCGGTGTACGCGCGCCTCCACGAAGGTGTGTTCTGCTGTCAATGATATGCAATATTGCTGCACTCGTGTGGGTGTGGGGGTTGTGACCTATTGACTGCTTGGCATTGTCATACCAAGGGTTGTCTGGCAAGACTGAGCATCTGCCTGCGGCCACCTTGCCACCCCACGCTCCCCTCCCATTCCTCCTCCCCCAGGCGGCCTGGCACCGCCCCTGTTCCTGCATGTGCCACCTGCCGCCTCTGGCTCGGGCGACCGGCGGCTGAGCGAGAGCACATTTGAGCGGGAGTGGGAGCAGCGTGTGGCAGCTGTCTTCCGCTCTCAAGTGGGGGTGGTGGAGCGGTACAGCGACCCAGGTGAGAGCTTTGAGGGTGCTGCAGGATGGTACCGATTGCTCAGGTGGGGCGGCGGCCTTGCCCTGTGTGGAATCTGCCGGCCGGCGAGCGGTCTGCAAACGCTGAGTGTTCGTTCCCCAACCGTCCGTGCCTGCAGACTGGCTGGAGGGCCTGCTGACCCGCGTGCGTTCCATGCTGGGCCTGGATGCATCCACACACTTCAATGTGGTGAGCCTCCCGCTGCTGCGCTTGGCTCTGCAGAGAGGCATGTGTGCGATGCTGGCGTTGTGCGTGCACGCCCAGCACTGGCATGTCGTGACGTGTTCTGTCTGCGCCACGGTTTCCCACTGCCTGCCCCACGGTTTCCCACCGCAAGCTGTGCCCTCAAACCTCACGTGCTTGGCCCTCCCCTCTCAACTGCCCATTCAACAGATCCGGGCCAGCACCCGCGACCGCCCCCGCCCCCTGTACTACTGCACCGCTCTCAACCTGGGGCTGCACAAGGCGCGGGGGCAGCCCTGCCTGCTGGACTACCTGCTGCCACAGGTGCGCAGAGCTGCGGGCGCTGGTTGACGTGCTGTGCGCGTTTGCAGCATGGCGCTGACACGCAAGTAACGCTTGGTGCTGTGACGTGCTTGCCAAACCACCAGCCGGCAAGCAGCATGCCAGAACCCATTGCTCGCTCCCTCCTTCCAGACCTCCTGCCCCTCCGCCTGCCGCTTCCCTCAGGGCTCCCAGCTCCCGCTGCGCCGCTGGATGCGCCGCCTGCTGCTGCTGCCCCCAGGCCCGGCAACTGCGGTGGCGTTGCACCGCGTCTGCGAGATTTTGGCGGGTGCGTGCGTGTGCCGCTACCACTGCACCTGCGGAGCCTTCCTGCCTCGCCGTCTCACGGCCTGCACACCGGGGAAGCTGCGTAGTGGCCATGAGTTCAGTCACACCCACCCATCTTCTGCCTCACCGCAGGCCTGTCTGAGAGCTTGCCCGTGTTCCCGCACGTGCCGGCGGCCAGCGTGGTGCTGAAGCTGCGCAACCGGGAGGCCAACGACATCTTCTTCCGAGAAATGGGCGAGCTGTGCGCCGCCATCCAGGTCAGCAGGAGAAGGCCAGCCGGCGTGGGCATGTGCCGTGTGCCGTTCGATGTCTGTATGCATTGTTGGGGATGTGCTGTCGAGCTTCATACTGCTCATCTGCTACGTACTGGCAGGCAGGCAGGCAGGCAGGCAGGCGGTATCGTAGGCCTGGCGCTGATGTGGTGGGCTGCTGGCATGCCCGGGTGTTGCCCTGCTGCATGCCTATCCCACCCACCACACACGTAACCCAGCCACACCCACCACACACGTAGCCCAGCCTCCCCCACCACGCGCAGGACCTGCTTACGCGCACAAGCCCTCAGCTGCCACAGCTGGCGGATTCCCTGCTAGAAGTGGCCTGCCAGGAGACGGGGGTGAAGCTGGGCAGGGAGCGGGTGCTCACCGGCTGCCGCACTGCGCTGGCCGCCATCCACGAGGGTGAGCTGCCTGTTTGCTTCTGTGCATTGATTTACTTACTGTGTTGTATTGGTTGGAGGCAACCCCTGCAACACATGCCGCAGCACGACAGCACTGCAAGACAAGGCACAGGGCATGCTGGGCTTCTATTCGCCTGCGACATCCGTGCTGCCTGGGCTCCATTGCTGCTGCTACGGCTGCTATGGCGGCTGCTGCTGCTGCTGCTGCTGCCGCCGCCGCCGCCACCGTTGCTGACCCAGCCCCATCCACCGCCCCGCTTAATTGCAGTGGTGGACCACGACACACAGCTGGTGGCCGGCGAGTGGCTGCCTGCACTGGAGGGGTTGGGGGAGGATGAGCGGGAGGCGATGCACAAGCTGATGCAGGTGCGTGTGTGACGGGCAGTGTGTGGAGCAGCCGGATGCTGCACCATTTCAAGTCAACAGCCTGCATGCCAGTCACACCTGCAAGGGATGAGTGGCATTGGAAGGATGGAGCGAGCAGAGCAGCGTGGCACCCAAGTTGCAAGGGCTGCTCAGTCCATCCGCAAATGTTCGGCCCTACCCCTGCAGGCCAACGAGGGCGCGTTCCGAGGCAAGGTCCGGGAGAGTGTGATGCAGCAGCACTGTGACGCGGTGAGCTAGCTGCGGGCGAGCTGCTGTACGAATCATATGCTGTGTCTAAAGACGCGGGGGGTGGAGACTGCCCTGGCTTTCGACACAGTCATGCCGCTGCCGCTGGTATCACTGACCCTCAACTTTGCTGCCCTGCTGCCCTCACCCGCGCTACACAGGTGCTGCAAGCGCGCGAATGGGTGCAGCGCGAGCTGCAGGCGGTCTTCCAGCCGCTGCTGCGAGCGCATGAGGAGGTGGGCAGCGCATGCACTGCTGCTATCGGGCTGGCCTGCCTGCCTGTGGCATGCAACCAATCGCTCTGGGCCTGCAACGTCACGCATGCAGCCTTGCCCACGGGGGCTCTCTAAACCTCCAAGGGTTGCATGTTGCGAAGGGTTAAACCTTAAACCTGCCGAAACGGTTTCCCGCCCGCTCTCAAAAGTCCGCTCATGATCACTGGCAGGCCAAGGCGGCGGGGCGGGAGAAAGTGAAGGACCGGCCCTACATCATCTACGACGCAGTGAACAATGCACTGTGGCTGCGCTGGCCCAAGGACTCGGGTGCGTGAGGGTTGGGGCTGGGTGCGTGCAGCCAGCGACCTGGTTGTCAGATTGGGTAGGTGGGCGCGCTGCTGGTTGCGGCTGGCTGCGGCTGATAGCAGCCTGTTGCAGTCTGCTGACGTGCGATGCAAGGCGTTTGGGCCCTGCTGCCTGCCCACGCCGCTGCCTCTGCTGCTCCTGCAGTCACAGCTGCAGGAGGCGAGCTGGCGTGTATCGATCAACCATCCTCCCTCTGCGACCCCCTGCCTCTATTGCAGCCGCTGGAGCGGAGGGCAAGGTGATGGACCTGCCGCACCCGCGCGACCGAAACGGCAAGGTGAGCCGCAGGAGCTTAGCAAGGCTTGCAGGCATGGCTTCCCTGGTGACTGACTCTCCACCCAACCTGCTTGGAGCACCCTGCACTGCAAGACACCTGCAAATGGAGCGCCGCTGCTGCGCCTCCCACTGTACTATCAACCCCTACCCCCGCCATTGCTTCGGCCCAATGAGTTGACAAGCGAGTGGTCTGTGCGCCCCTCTCCTCAGGTGGAGAGCTCCTGCTACTCCTCCCACGGCCTGGAGTCGGCACTGGACGACTATCGGCGCGCCTGCGACGAGGCCGGCAAGGCAGTGCGGGCGCAGCTGCGCAAGCTGGCTGGAGACCTGCAGGCGAGCGGGGAGGGGCTTTGGGAGTGGGCTGGGTGGGCAGCACACGCAAGCAGCCTCTGATCGAACAATAGCCATGCATGCTGAGATGCCATTGCGCACAACCACCCAGAAGCCGCCCTGCAGAAGCTTGAGCTTTGCTGCCCTCCCCCGCCCGCAACTGCCTGCAGGGTGTACAGACGGAGCTGGTATGCGCGGCAACCATGGGAGTAGCGGCAGCCGCTCTGGACGCCCATACCCGGGAGGCCCTGCGGTGAGGCGGGAGGATGGGCGCAGCAGCCTGGGGTGGCGGAATGGGCGGCAGGAGGTGCATTATCTGCCCGCCTGAGTCGGCTGGAGTTGAATGCAGCTGGCCCCCTCTTCTCCACAGGCGCGGCTGGAAGCTGCCTGTCCAGGGCTTCACCGCAGACGGGCCGCCCAGGCCGGCACCCGGCGGCGAGCCGGAGCCCTTTGAGATTGCAGACATGTGGTGCGCTGGGGAGGGGAGCTGCCTGATGTAGGAGGCACCCCCCTTGCAGGGCGGTACCGTTGCTCACTGCTCTCGCAGCGTCCTCAGATGATGTCCCCTCTCTGCCTGCTGTGCCCACCTCGCTGCGCTGCCCGCCTTGGGTGCAGGCCCTACTGGCTGGATGGCTGGGACCCCTCCACTGTGCACAACTCCCTCAGCCTGGACGTGCGTGGCATGGGCTTGGGGGGCGGCTGTTCACAAGCCTGCCAGGGCTGCCAGCCTGCTGCTGTGCATACACTGAGCCTTGCCGCCTGGGGAAGTGGGGCGCTGCTGAAGTGGCGCACATGCCTGACATGCTGCTTGAAGCTTGCCACCTAGAAATGGCACGCTGCTGAAATGGCCCCCATGGCACCTGAACGGCTGCAGGGCATGGCGCTGCTGACAGGCCCCAACATGGCCGGCAAGTCCACCATACTGCGCTCCGTGTGCGCGGTGGCGCTGCTGGGCGCCTGCGGGCTGTACGCCCCTGCCGGATCTGCAACAGTGCCCTACTTTGGTGCGCAGAGGTGTAGGGAGCGTTCAAGGTCGTGCAGGGTTGCAGGCTGCTGCGGGGTTGCAAGGTGTGGGTAGTTCTGCAGCCGCATGCACCAGCACGCTGTTCGGCATGTGGGATGTCTACAACTTGGCCTCCCCGTGTACCTCCGCACCCTACAGCCGCGATCATGCTGTGCAGCACCACCCTCAAGCATGTGGTACAGCACTCACAGCCTCCCCGCTGAACGCCCCTTCAATGCCGCCTGCGCAGATGCCTTCATGCTGCGCAACTTCTCCTCCGACTCGCCGCTGGAGGGCCGCTCCGCATTTGCGGTGGAGATGACGGAGATGCGGTGGGTGACGCACACATAGCAGCATGGCGCTGCAGAATCTGATGCGGGGCGTGCCACTGCAGCGCCCAGGCCTGTAGGGTTGATATCCGTGCTCAGCATATCCGTGCTCAGCCCGCATCCACGCTCAGGCAGCATATCCGTGCTCAGCCCGCATCCACGCTCAGGCAGCCGGTCCGCGCCGTGCGCGCCTTGCTCTCTCCACTGCTATCGATCCCTCCCTCAACCCGATCCATCCTGTTCGCCCTGCGCTCGCTGCAGGTACGTGCTGGAGGATGTGTCCCAGCGCTCGCTCGTCCTGGTGAGGCTGCAACAGTTGTGGGTAGCTACCGCCAGGCGGGCTACCTGGGCCCTGGCCAGCCTCTGCCTGGCCTGCGCCCGCGCATCGCACACACTGCCGGCATGCCATCCGCTGTCCCAACACCTTGCTGGCCGCACATGCATTGCGCTGTGAATAATGAACAGTAACTCGCCTCCTACCTCATCCATCCACACTGACCGCCAGGTCGATGAGCTGGGCAAGGGCACAGAGGTGCGGGCGGGCGCCAGCCTGGCAGGTGCCCTGATGGAGGAGCTGGACAGGTGGGCAGGGGGTCCCGGTACCATGGCACAGCTTGCTGGGTGGACCAAGGAGCAAGCAACTGGGCCCTGCAGCTTGTGGGTAGCCCGCTGCTGAAGCTGCCCATGGCATGCCACCTGCTGCCTCCCCACGCCCAGGCCTCAGTACACCAGTAAACCTTCTTACCTTCTTCATCCTCTGCCTGCCCGCAGGAGCGGCTGCCGCGGCATCTTCGCCACCCACCTGCACGCCCTGCTAGACCTGGAGCTGGAGTGAGTGGCTGGCCGTCTGTTAAGCGGTTGTTTTACAGCTTGGAACCTTCCTATCTTACACCACATGCATCGGCTTGCCCGCCTGCCCGCTCGCCTCCCCCCAGGCCATTTGACTGTAACGATACTGATGCCAATGCACCCCAACCCTTCCTATCCATCTGCCTCCTCGCAGGCTGAGCAACACAGACTTTTACATGATGGAGACTGCTGCCGCAGAGGACGAGCAGGAGGCGGCGGCTGCTCTGGGCGAGCTGGACGCCCTGCCGCCACACAGCAGCAGCCAGACCAGCGGTGGGCTCAGCAGCCTGGGCGGCACCTCCGGCGATAGTAGCAGCAGTGACGGCAGGGGCATGTTGGGTGCCGCAAACGGAGTTAGCAGGTCAGGCGCAGCCTCGGCAGCAGCTGCAGCAGTGGGCCAGCCGCGGCCGCGGCGGCCCACCTGGCGCATTGTGCAGGGGGTGAGCACAGAGAGCATGGCGCTTGATGTGGCGCGCCGCTGCCGCCTGCCGCCCGCTGTGCTGGCTCGAGCGGGGCAGCTGTACGCTCGGCTGGAGCCCATGGCTGCCCGGCAGCTGGAGCCCAGCAGCGCAGCGCACCCTGCAGCAGCCAATGGCGCTGCTGTAGTCACTGCAGAAGCAGGGCAGCAGGAGCAGCAGCAGGAGCAGCAGCCGTTAGGTTCAGCAGCAGAGGGTGCGGCACCCGTACAGGTTGCGGCACGGCGCGGCCGCGCAGCACGCACAGCAGCATCCAGCAGCGCCTCAGCAGAAGCAGCTAGTGAGGCAAGTCAGTGGACACTGGAGGCAGCGGCAGCAGCGTTGCAGGAGGTGGCTCGGGGCGCACTGGCACAGGGGCCATCTGAAGAGGTGTCGGCGGCTGCACAGCAGCAGCTGCAGGTGGGCAGAGTACAGAGAGAAGCGCTGCTGCATATGCAAGTGTTGGCACTCGGCCAGCTTGTAACCCCTGTGCCTGTGCACCGAGTCGTTCGTCATGCCTCCAACCTTGCTGGTGCCTTGCCACCTGGGGTGGGCCACAGGTCTGCTGCGACGCCACGATAAATGTTGTCTGCGTCCTTTCACCCCAACCCTCACATTCCAGGAGGTGCGCTTTGTGCGGCGCGGCCAGCAGCCGGGCCCCGCCACCGTCGGCTGCTCCTGCGTCTATGTGCTACGCCGGCCGGACGGCTACTTCTATGCCGGCTCCACTGAAGCCATTGGGGACCGGCTCAAATCGCACAGACAGGTGAAACCAGATGTGCTGAACAAGTATGTGAGAGACAGATGCGTGGGACAGATGCGTAGGCGGGCTGGAGGAGGGAGCCCGCATCTGTGTGGCCGCCTCGTCAACGTTTTACGGCCGACCAGCCAAGTTGCTGTGCTGTACCGCCTTTGCCGCAGCGCACCGGCAAGGGCGGGCCTCTCATGGAGATGGCTTTCCTCAGCCTAGGTTCCAGCCAGGGCGCCGCAAGCCTAGGTGCGCCTGTGGTGTGGCAGGCAGACCTATGCCTGTGCTGTGGCCAGACAGACCCTGGTTGATGCTGCATGCAGGCTGCTACTGCTGCCCTACGTTCGACTGCTGCCAGCCCGGCACAAGAGCGGGGGTGTGGCATGTGTGTGCAGCAGCCGCTACCAGCCAGCTGTCCAGGCAATCCCCAGCTCGACCTGCCCACTCCCGCTGCCTCCCCTCTGCCCATGCAGCGCGGTCAGTGGAGAGCGCTGCCATTCGAGAGTTGCAGCGCCGCGGATTCCCTATGCTGTCGGCAGCAGATGCGCGGCGGCGGCATGTGGCACGCGCTAGCGGCGTAGCGGCACCTGACGACAAGTAGGCGGGCGGGCTGGTTGCCCGGCGGCGGTGTGGGCAGCTTCCACATGGCTGCCGTACGCCTTGCTTTGATTGCACAGCACACATGCCGTGTTACTGGACGGACACTGCACACTTCCCTCAAGACCGCCATGGCCGCCGCCACCACTGCCACTGAGCGCTGCTGCCGCCGCTGCCGCCACTGCCATTGTGTTGCTGCCGACGCTGCGGGCGCTGCTGACATGTCAGTTCTTCGCCAGGCAGAACACAGCCAAGCTCGGTTTGCGCCGAAGTGCATTGCAATTACGCACTGAACTGCACAGCGGCAGCCACGCAGCCATGCATGCTGGCGACGCGTTTGGTACCAACAATTGCGCTGCTGGCCAGCAAACGGTGGCGCCACCTCCAGTCGCTGTTGATGCCATTGTGCGATGTAGCTTACACAAGTGGCGCACCAAAGAAATGAGGCGACGTCAGTCAAAACGCAGCTGGGCAGCGTCGCTTGGAGGCACTTGCAGCATGGTCCAGTACAGCGGCGGCAGGTGACGAGACCTGCGCCTCTCCGCGCCTGCCAGACCAGGGCATTGTAGCCGACTGGTGAGCCGGCAGCCGGTTCATGGCAGTGCCTGCCTGCCAGCTCAGTGTCAAGTAGGCGTGAGCAAATAGTTGAACAGCAACCGCAACGGGAGGGTATGCGAAAGTAACATCAGCAGCGGTAGGTGTAACAAGCGATGCAGCCGCATCGGCAGAGGGAGCGGTCAATGACTAGCCTACTCGCCACGGGTACATTCGATGTTCGGTTTGGTGAGCTTATTTTATTGAGCCTGCCTGCGTGCAGCCACCCGTATTTATGGTTGCCGAGAAACAAGGCGGGGGCCTCAGGGCATGCCCTTCAGCGCCGCCTTGATGGCCTTGCGGCTGCCTGCCGCCGAGGCGGGCAGGATGGCGGGGTAGGTGGCCCCCAGCACACCGCCCAGCGCGTTGGGGATGTTGGTCAGGGTCACGTACACATCCAGCCTGTGGGGGCAGCAGTGGCGTGCAGCGGGTGCAAGGCGTTGCGGGTGGCAGGGCGGGCGCTGAAGCTGGGCATGCGCAACAACGGTTCTCAGGGGTTTGCTGCGGGTGGCAGCAGCAGCGGCAGCCGCAGCACCAGCAGCATTGAACCAGCAGCAGCAGCAGCAGCAGCATTGAACCAGCAGCAGCATTAAACCAGCAGCAGCAGCAGCATTGAACCAGCAGCAGCAGCAGCAGCAGCAGCATTACAGCAGCCGGCCCAGTGGGCTCACCAGGTGGCGTACTGCCCGCTGTTGCGCTTGTAGCTCG